>JAEAOA010000812.1:110000-117500 GCA_016746295.1 Potamilus streckersoni | reverse complement strand
TCTTGGACACAAATCCTCTGTAGGTTATGCCAATATTGTTTGTTCACTTGTCAATATGCTAGTTTCTATCTCTCAGAAATTTAGCAATGTCGTAAGCAATATCATTATCCAAGTTTTCTTGGCTCGTTTTCTTTTGTCCAATTTTGTTTTACTTAAGTCTGTTCTTGAAGATGGTGTATTACACAATCATCATAAATGCTTTATAAGTATGGTACGTCAACATATCGGGATCCTTCGTACTGAGTAAATAGCTAGTATAGAGTTTGAAGTGAGCACACATTTTAAAACCTATATTCTTGCGAATAGTCCAATATTTGATGCTGACAGATTATCAAAAGATATAGATTGTGTCAAAAATAGAAACATGTAACAATAATGAGCTGAATTTTAAACATTTCGCTTCTCGAATTTATATGGTGTTATTAACATGATTGTATTATGCATGTATTACTAATTATAGATACGTGTGTTACACACCGAGTACGTATTTTCTGTTGGAGTGTTGGAGCCATGAATTTCACCTATCTGGTCCTCCTTCTGACTAACGCACTAACTCGTCTATAACTATAACTATAAATGTCTACTAGCACGGTATCCATGCCAATGTGTTCCTACGACTTACGTTGCACGCTTTACAGGCAGAGCGTATGACTAACTTGGATTATAGCATCTTTTGTAACTGTTTTCTACACATTTGTGATGTCTGGTGACAGGACTAAATTTATCAAGTACTGCTATTTCATTTCAGTAATATGAGAATATGACGCTTGAATTGTACTCAGTCTTCATTTTAATAATATGAGCGGATGAATATTGATGAAAATTTCTTCTTCATTTCAATGTATGAGAGTATGAATCCTTACGAGTACTTCTTTTTTTTATTTGCATGAGAGAATGACTCTTCATGAATACTTATCTATTGCATTCGCAGCTCAAGCAATGTTGTGAAAACTTTTTGACCATGTTCCTGGAATTTCTGCTCGAGGTGACGAGCTATAATAAATAGTCAAGTGGTCGCGCGTCCTTTCCTAAAATCATTGTGACTTTCTGGCACAAGCCCTTGATCAATTTATGTGCAATACAATTCGGCAGAATTTGTGGGAGGATTAAGTCAGTTATATGAGTGGTAGCACTGTATGTTGCCTATCCGCTGTCAAAGGTGTAAGTAGATGCCTCTGTCAACGCTTGGAATATAGTTCCTTGCGTGCATATTGACCGGAAGAGTTTGTTCAAATAATTAGCCTTATGCAAGAGTCGTGCTTTGTAGACTTGTACTGATACAGCATCTGCTCCATGTGCTAGGAACAGTTCAATTGCTTCTTGATTTTCAGTGCTAATAATTAATTGAAGATGTATTTAAAGTGTTATGTCCATATTTAAGTATAGTTTCTTCGTCAAATAAATAATCATTAATCTAATGTAATGAAAGCTGGGAAAGATGACAGACAAACGTTGAATCTCAACAAACACGTACGTGTTCAACTGATTGGAAATATATTATCTTTGTGGTAGGAGCACTTGCACACATATTATTACCATTTCATAAATTTAGCCACAAAGCAATAACAAAATAATGTAGTAAAAAATTAAATGAGGCTGACTTGAAGGTTATTCAGTTTGTGCGGAGTTGTATCCTCAACCGAGGGATACAATCATACGTTACATATCAGGCACTCACGTTAAATCCACCACAGGATGTTGCAATCATACATTATACTTAGGCACTTGCAGCGAATCGTACTTTGATGGACACAATAATACTTTACACATCAGGCACTTGCGGTGAATATTTCACTGAGGGACACTATCATACATTATACATCAGGCACTCAATTTAAATCATCCACTAAGAGACATAGTCGTACATTATACATTTGGTCAACGCCTAAATTAGTCGTGAACATTAGGCACTCTCAAATAAGGGACTCAATTATGCATTATACATTAGGCATTCGATGTGATTCCTCCAATGAGGGACACACTAGTACTTTACATATCAGGTCAACACCTAAATCGGTAGTGAATTAGATCGCAATTGATTGTTTCAGTCCATACGCTCCTCCATATGCGTTTCTTACACTCAAACTTCGACCAAATGTCGAAAAACGGGTCAGTGTGTGTGTGTGTGTGTGTGTGTGTGTGTGTGTGTGTGTGTGTGGATCTGAAGTGAAGACACTACCTTCTTAAAAGAGTTTGTATGGTGTTAAATCTATTGGTATAAGTATCGATTTGTTAAGCGCTGAACATAGCAGATTTACAAACTTACCTTTAGCAAACGGCTACATGCCATTTAGTTCATTTCGACGAACAAAACTCGACATTTTGCAACAGGATATACTAATGCAGTGGTTTATCTGTTTCATAAATTTAATTTGTTCTCTTGTATTATTCAGTCTTGAAAATCAAATGCATTTTTAAATTGTAATTTATACTTCACGTGTGCCACTTCTAGACCTGTATATTAATTTACTGTAATCATCTAAACAGTCGAATATACGCAACAAAATTGTGGAACTGAGATATATATAATAACAAAAAACATAAAAACCAACACAGAAAACAAGCCATAATATTTTATCATTTATTCGAGATAAAGTTCTATTATGTTTTTTCTTTCATACGTTAGACATATTTGTTCCTATAATATCATAAGAAACCATATATTATGTTTGATTACGGATTACCATGAAACAACTGAAAAGCCAATCCTCGAAATCTCCAACAAAGACTCTATCAATGTAGGAACCCCTGATTATATCAAAGGCATAGATAGCGATTTAGAATCTTGATCAGAATCAGTGATTTAAATAATGTTGCAAAATCAATCCGTGATATTGCTAGAACACATTGTAGCTAATACAACCCCACCAAAATCTTTGATGATAACGAGCTCAACCAATCCTGAATTGACATTATTTTCCAACGTCAATTCCAGCCAAATAAATAGCGTTAAAGCTAGGCAAATATTAGACCAAAGTCATTCGGTGAGTTCCAAGCAAATAACTCTTTAGTGTTTTCTTATAAAGTTAAACTTGATGGAAACCCCGACTGGCAAGTTATTGGTATTCTTACGAGCAGTTATCAAATAGAACAGATCAATAGTGAATTGCAACGCAGAATTAAATCTATGACAGGATATAAATCCAAAATCGCTATCAGGGTTTATGAGCCAACATCATCATCAAAATCAATTTCAGATTATGCAGTGGATAAATATCAATCGTTGATCCGAACTTTGTTAGGATAACCAGAGATAGCACAGGTTCCTCAAGGACCGCCAGAACCTCAACGATCTCATTACGTTTCAGATAAACGAATAGTTTACAATAACGCAATTCCCAATGTTTGTTAATCTGACTCGTAGAGATGGATGTGGCCAATGTATATGGAAACAGATTTATAAAACCTGCTCATGTTGATTCTGATGATAAAACAATACACAGACAAGTAAAAGCAGATATTCTTAAGCATCGTAATGATATAGACGGCAGTGGGCATCATATATCACCAGGTGTTGTTAATATTACATCATCGATTGCAGTCAGTCTGGTGATTGATGCAATCTATTGCAGTTATCAAGTAGATCTAGAAATATCTAGACAAGCACAGGAGGGACATATTCTATGCACACCCCTGAAATCCCCCAATTTTTAATTGTGTCAGTACCTATTTATCTGGCTTATCTACAATGCCATGGTCCTCTATTATCACCGATACATTTCAGATTTACTGACTAAGTGTATACCTTCTTGATTTAAGAAATTAATCTTTCACAACAAGTTTTATGTGCGTTCGTGTATTCGTAGAACTTCGGTGTCGCGATCGTGACCTGATTGAGTTTTGCGAAATAGCAACAACTATTATAATTAGAACAAAAATATAAACAGTGCTTTTCTGAATAAAACAAAAATAAAATAAATCAATTTCTAAAACAGTATAAATGTAAAAATTAAAATTGCTCTGTATCAGAATAAAATAAATATAAAAGTATTTCTGAATCAAAATAAAATAAAACAGGAAACTATTTATGAATCAGAATGAAAATAAAAAAGAAAATAAAATCTGTTTCTATATCAGAATAAGTATTGTAATATGTTTCTGAATTAGAATTAAATAGCAATAAAATTATGTATGAATTAGAACAAAAATGGCCATAACTGTATTTGTGAATCATAATTAATAGAAAAAGAAATATTTCTGAATCAGAATAAAATACATGAAATTGAAATCTGTTTCTGAATCAGAATAAAAATAAATAAAAGTATTTCTGAAACAGAATAAAAATAAAGATGAAAATAAAATCTGTTTCTGAATCAGAGAATAACAACAAAAATAAAATTATGTCTGAATCAGATTAAAAATGGCTGTTATAATAAGAATGAAAACATAATCGTAATAAAAATAAGTATTAAAATCTGAATTAATATTTATAATCTTAATCTGAATTTAAATAAATGTTACAATCAGATTTAAAATGAATATTATAATTTGAATAAATATTATATCTCGTTCTAAATAGATACTACATGCGCTATTATTCGATGTGACAACTTTCACTTTCACAATCCTACTTAACTCTGTCAAGGACAATGTGAGGACTTTTACAATCCGATTGTTTACAATCGGACATAAATTGTTCAGCTGTCTAACGCTTGACCTTTCAATATGTTTTGTTTCGTATTCGCGTGATAACTCTGATCCAACTTTCGCAATCGCCTGTTCGAACGAAACGAATTTCCGGATGTTTTCATCATCGTCGTCATAAAATGGTGATTGTTCTACTGCTTGGTGGAGTAATTTGATAAACATGTATTATGCTTCTAGTGTGTTTCCTCCATCACATCTTCATTCTTGTAATATTGCAAAATCATTTCTGATTTTTTTCAAGATACAATTAATCAGAAATGTATGTATCGTCATGCAACTTTTTTTTAAATCTCAGAAATAATTACATCAATATTTTCGGAATTCATTACATAATACGCATTTATTCAAAATAAAAACAAAACTAGACAGCAAGGATGATGAGTAATTTGCTGTTTTATGGGAGTCCCCTCATTTGCCAGTATTTGCCGTTCCATACATTGTTCAAAATGGTGTGGAAGTGTGCATGAATTGTATTGTTTTAGCTATTATTTTATTTTTCGATTCAATATCTCCTTAATCCCCAAATTGTTACCAATGACTTTGCAAACTATCAACAAATTTGTCAGTCATGGGTTTCGAACTTCAAACATCGAGAATGAATATTCGCAGTGTTAGCGTTTTACCACGGATCATTCTTATGAGTAAATGCCTCACAAATTATTATGAAGTTAGCTACGGATGTTTCCAGATAAGATCATTAGCACACGATATTCTTCCTAATTTACCTGGACGTTGTGAAAACTGTCAGTTTCCCCAATATGCAAACATCAAAATTTACCATTTTCAACATGGAATACTGAAGCAAAGTCACTTATACATTACAAATGTAGATGCAAACATAAGGCTTGATTAACATTGTGTTTATATCTAGAATTTTTGCAAAAGTGTTAGGAGATTCAATGAATTTGTTTCAACTTCCAAACACCATATAAAGTCTGCGTTAAGTCTGCCATCTGACCACAAATATGGTGACTAATAACGTCTTTTGGGAACTATCTATACCTGGAAATATAAAAATAACTTGCCTGATATTACATACAAGGAGCGTGACTTATATGTTCGTCTTGTTTTCCGTAACTGCCAGGTACCTAATCCTTGACGAAGTCAATGGGTGTAACATACATAGTTACATAGTGTAAAATACCCTAAAAGACTTCTTGACAGAATATAGGAGGACAAGAATAACGTTTTCGTAAATACAGTGCTAGCAACAACAACAAAACAAAACAAACAAAAATCCGCGTTTGTCATTTAAAATTACATAGTTGCAAGTGATGTTACTCTTTAATCTCTCCACTGGTGTAAAGCTTTACTTGACAGTGTTATCTCTCTTTATATAGTCTGCAATTGAAAGACAACTATAATTGAACCAAGTAGATTCAGAATTGATGTTGTTTGCCCTGACAGTCAGGAGATACTTAAATGTTATTTTTTTATTTATATTTCTCTGAATACGAATATTTGGTTACATTATTTGGAACACCTTGTACTTAAAATCGGCAAATATCAAAATGTTTGCCAGCTGCATATGGCGATGGAAATTCTTAATTTTAGCCCATTTCTAAGTTCCGAGATATAACTCTTGCAATTTTTGTTATACTTATCAGACTCCCTTTATGCAAAATTCTCAATTTGTGTAATAGTCTGTAAACTATTCAAATAATAATTAATTGGATCTGCATTATTATGATCAATCCGTATACCGTCTTTGATGAATCCATGAAAACATTCGTAGACAGAACAGTGACAGATATGTATCTTTTCCCCGGCATTGAATATAACATAGCTAGCGTCATTAACAGAACCGATTGCTCTTTTTCAATCTACAATTTCTAATGATACCATCATAAGCTGCCTCAAAGTTTTAATGATGTGAATTACATATTCTTCTTGCTCCATTTATATCGTAAATATTACTTGTCTATATTATTATTTTATTACAGAACATAACATGTGGGATGATGTAACCCAAAATCTAGCCAGATAGTTTGCAGCGTTTTTTCTAGGACATTCATTAACATCACTTCTTATATCATAATACCTTTTCAATGCTCTATAATTTTTTATCACCATATTGTACGCACAACTGATGATTTTCACCCCTGACTCCAACGTTATAGTTTGAACATTCAGATGTCGGAAATTTCATTTGCACCATCGGTTTATGATCTTGTGGCCAAACATAAAAATGTTTATCTCAAAAGACCATGAGGTTCTGGTAAAACAACACGTGCGATTGAATTATTTCAAAACCTTCTCATGATTCTACTACCTTCGACTTAACCGCTTGCCAAACAAATGAGCGAACAAGTTAAATTTTTATACGTATCACTACTTCTTTAAATAGATAGAGGTAACATAGACCCCTGAGCGAATGGGTGAGAAATATATTTCTAAGACGATGGATGACATATGTAGTGTCCTTAGATGTATAGAAATATTTCTTGATTGGTTATTGAATCAGCTTTACGTCTGCAATATGTCGTAGTTATAGATCATGATGTTTATACGCAACATCATTATCAATCGCATTTATTGGATATTCTCCAGGTCTTGGTTGATCTTTCTCGTAAAATCGGATATCAAGTAGGATTCCAGGACTTAAATAATTATTCCCAGATGCTTCTCACCAGGATACTAGGCTCCATGCTCCTGGTAATATTCCAGTGAAGCAGCAATATCACCGCCTCAGATATTAGACAAGTGAGAGATCAATCTGTATTTTTGTACCACATTGCACACCCATGCCTGTAAGTGCAAGTGCTTTGTTCCTCATCGCTTTTGTTTTTAATTTACCTGTGGTGGATGCTCTGCATCGAACACAAAATAAATTCATATTATTTGTTATATATT
>JAEAOA010000812.1:0-105000 GCA_016746295.1 Potamilus streckersoni | reverse complement strand
ACATTTCTCGGCGCAAGATGGACGCTACAAAGTGGTCAGATTAAGTGAAGGAGGTCGAGCCCTGAGAGCCCCGGAAAGACCCACCAACGCACGAGAAGTTACTGGCAAGGTTTCACTCATACCCACATTAGCAGAGTCCCAGTCTCGAACCCAGGTAGACAGAGCATATATGGCAATGATTGGTAAAAGAGAACGCACAAGACCACTTGGCTATCCGGACCCTCTCCCCTACAAAATCACATTGCTAAGTTTGCATGATTTTGTTCCAGAATGGTAATTATCGCCCTGGTAATAATAATAATAATAATAATAATAATAATAATAATAATAATAATAATAATAATAATAATAAACTTATTACAGTTGCCGATGTATGTTTTATAAGATGATCTTGTTAGAATTTAGTTAAAATAGGGACTTTTTTCCTTTCAAGCTTTAATTTATGGGTTCCAATACATTGCCAAAAGTCACGTGCATGTATTCTAAACCCAGGTAGTTATCTTTCGTGAAAAACTCCTGAAAATGTAGGTTGTTGTCGTTGTCGTTGTAGGGTATAACCCTATTTTTCAGCACAAGACAGGCTATACATGGCGGCTAGTAAAATCACACGGAGACGGATGTGAGTGTATGTTGTTGTGACTTGATTGCACGCTCGCCAAGAATATAAAATTCAGTTTCAGTTCAGATCGTTTCTAAAAGACTAGCCATTTGAGTTTTTAACCGCAAGATACGCCCGTTATTTAAAAAAATAAAACAATGGATACAATTGGTTGCCTTTTTCATAAACCAGACTATGAATATGTTTTATACTTATTTAAGGGCTAGAATTTCACCCAACCAACCCCCACGAAAAAGAACTGTCAGTTAACTATCAAATTACTCTGAAAATTAAATGGTAGGCCCCAAGCTGTTGCACTACACAGGACTGTTGTGGAACGCCTGTGTCAGCGCATCAACTTCTGGCCCATGGAAAGGTAAACTGATCTTCAAACCGGTATTTGGATGTTGTTTCTTTTCAGTCTATGACTATATTTCTAAATGTGCAAAAACCGCATACACTGCCTTCCCTACCCATCCTTTCGCAATGAAGCATTTCTGATTTAAGTGAAATTTAGTACAAAAAATTTTTCAAAATTTCAAAATATCTCCATGAAGGTTAAATATATCCAAAATGTGTTACACAAAGCAAGGCATCCATCAATTAAATGAGCATGTTCTTACACATTATAACACCTAAATTGTTTTACGATTAATGGCTCATAGTTATTGAGTTTGACCACCAATTTTATGCAAATTAATGTTTTGATGTTATTGCATATCACCTGAAACTAATACTTATTTTATAGTTGTTGGTCCGTTCGTCAGTTTGTCCGTTTGTCAATTACTTTGACACTGATGCCTGTTCTTTGAGTGACTTCCTTTGAATTTTGGCTTTACTGTGTTTCGTAGAATTCATTTTCAGTCTGCAGGTTTGCTGCACCATGTAAAGTGTACACATGTCAAAAGTAGCACTTCGGTATTCAGAACAAAAATAGGCCATTGTGGCCTATAGTTCATGCTCAGGTGACAAATTAGGCTTAGCTTGTAATTTGCAATCCCAAAATTCCACAACTGGCTGCGGTTTCACACGTATTTGCATTTTCTTTTTTCTAGAATGTCGGATAACGTATTCTCCTGCTTCGTACCCGAATCCCTCCTTCTCACTCAGATCCTGGACGATGTTGGACTGGCACAAGATGACCGACTAAAAATGACGGAATTTGCAAACGTCTTAGAGACCATTCACAATTTTCACAGCAATTTTCAGGGCTTTGAGAGGTCGGTATACTTGTTCGGAAGCCGCTCAGAGGGCGCCACCACGCCAGATCTGCAGTCAGATACAGATTACTTATTCTGCTGGGAAAACGTACCGGTCATCACAGAGCTGTCTCAATGGAGACCGCAAATGGAGAACGGTATGATGATAAGTGGAGAAGACACACATCCAGGGTACATCAAAATTCAACAAGTGCATCCTGACAAGCCAGAGCCCATAAATGGAGTTGATTTACCTTTCTGCATTCGCGATGCTAGAGGTCGAGTACTAAGACTGAGCTTGGATTTCGTAAAACGAACATTTCAAAACGTCACTGGTCCCGCCGAAACACGTCCTTGGGATACGGGAATCATTAGTTCTGATTATGTCACTTGCAGACGGTGTATACAGTGGCCACCATTGGCTGAAAATTGGCTGTTAAGAAGACGGCCTTTCAACTGGCCTCCTACTGCAAAACTGCAAGAGATGAAGAAATATGGCTGCTTTGTTGTGCCAATAGGTTATTCACACAGTCAGGCTAGAAATGTCGAATAGAGATTGACATTCACTCAGTGCGAAAGGGATCTGGTCAGAATGTTAAACAGCACCCAGTTAAAGGTATTCGTGATCCTCAAAATGATAAAGACATTCTTTATTAAGCCATTGGTTGGAGACACATTTTCTACTTATCACTGCAAAGTCTGCGTTTTGTGGGTGGTAGAAAGAACTGATGCACGGATATGGAAGCCAGAAAATTGTATTATGTGTGTTTTAATGTGTCTGAAAACCCTCTACCAGTGGCTATCTGATGGCTTTTGCCCAGATTATTTTGTACCCGAAAACAACCTATATGATAAAAAATTGTATGGCTCTGTGCTTGCCACTGTGCGCGATTTTATTGGATCTTTAACAGAAAAGACTATTCTGTTGCGCCTCAGACAGATTACTCTAGATGACGTTGGAGAGAGACTAAGGCTTTGCTTAGAAAAGGGAATGTTTCTACCACATGCCACAACTGCAGAAAAAAGAAATGAGGAGATAAATCTGAGGGAAAGAGCCATTTTGTCAAATATATCTACTACTCGAGAGAAAACGCTCTTTTCAATACAGAGGCGCTAAACAAATCACTTTAAGGTCATGACAACGTTAAGTTCTATGATGCAGTCAGCACAGCCTACAACGGCTAAGGCTGCAAAGCTTCTTTTTCCATTTATTGAGACCAATTGTGCATTTTATGCTATAGCTCAGAAACTTGAAAACAGTATGCAAGGACATACCCCAGAAACGTTTCATTCGCTGACTACGAAGTTGGTGGAGGATTGTAAGAAAACAGACGTGACGTCAGAAAAGCTGAAACTCGTTGGAGCTCTAATATGTATCGGAGAAACGGAAAAAGTCATTGTGATTTTGGAGGAAATAAAGGGAGAATTAAACTCGCATTGTATCCGATTATGCGGCTGTTACGAAAACAAATTAAGGAAAAACAACGCTTTTTCAGACAAAGTTTTAATTGAAAATTGGCCAACGGAGGAACTCCTGCAGAAATGTGCTGTGTACTGTGTCATGTATACAAACTTAGAGATGTCAATTGTTCCGAAAGCAATGAAAATGGAATTTTTTCGGATATCGGCCACTCCTGCAAGCGTCAAGGCTGACACTGAGGTCACTTGGAGGCACATGGCCGTTGCAGATTCTGGTGCTTAGGTCCACTTTTACCAGTACAAACTAATTTCTCAGCCGTGGAAACTAAAGGAAAAAGAGGAAGTTCTTGTGGATCTAATGTGCTTCATCATACGTGATCCCGACCAAGCTCATAAGGAAACATCATACAATCTGCTCGGCTATTGTTTGATGGAGGAAGGAAATTTGGATGAAGCGTTCTTGTGCTTTGCCGAGTCAATCTAGATACGACCGATCCATAACGCAGCTATGTGGCATATATGCACCATTCTCTCGAAACTTATCGGTGAGGAAGATGACAATACAAGCACACGAGCATCTGCGTCCAGCACAATATGATTAACATTTTTTATGTAGATAATATTTACTGTTAGATTTAATATAAACACGAACAAATTCCTTGATATTTCTAGTTAGGAATTTACATTGCGTTGCAGTTTAAAAGAACGAGTTTGCAAATGTATTTTTTGTGTGTGTGATTTAGATTGTCGACAAAAATTTAACAATTATTCAATCATAACGTTGCGATGTCAGCAATGTGTCAGTTTTGTAGCGATGTCAAGCACTAGGGCATCATGTCGCACACATATGGCATCAAGTCCCAACCTGTCACATTATCCTGACACCAGACCCACCGGTCCTTCACTAACCATTTCACGCTGAGCGCCTAGCGAGGCTGCTACTAGTACAAGTTTATAAGTCTTTGGTATGACTCAGATAGGGTCTGTATCCGTGACAATCATTTCAAAATTACTATTGGTATATAACGAATATGATTTATTTTTTTCTATGTGAAAGGGACAAGACCGAGTCAGGACTTTTGTTTTGGAAGAATATTATCACTACTCAATATATAATCGTACTATATTTGAATGCCTTTATCTTCTAAGATATTGAAACGGTCATAACATTGCCACCTGATAAATGAAGATTAATATAGAATTTGTTGTGTGTGCACGAAGTATGCATTATACGTATTGGTTCACAACAAAATTGGTTTGCTTCATCTACCAATAACACTAGGAGAACCGTGTTAATGTAATGCCAAACACGGCATGGCGATGAAAATCTAGAAATTAGTTGCATATATATATATATATATATATATATATATATATATATATATATATATATATATATATATATATATAAAGAGAGAGAGAGAGAGAGAGAGAGAGAGAGAGATTCCGGGCATAGTTCCAAGTAGATGCAATTTATAACGAGTCGAACTGGACCAGACCTGTACGAAAAATCTGTAATTGTGCATTAGCTTTAGGAGATTTCTGGAGGTAAAATTTAACTGGGTGGGGGTAGGTAAGTAGGTACAGTGCTGTTGCAAATCTTTAATAAAAGCAATATCTAATTGAACAAGAGAACTTTACACAATTTAAAATGGAACTCTAATGGTCAGAGGAGAAGTATAAATTTATATTTACTGGCACTATTTTCAGTAACCGCAATACATTGTTCAGAAAAAGTACGTTTCAATAATGTAACATGTTTTTCAGTTCGAAACAATCGAATAAAGTGTCATATTATTTGCTTTGTTTTATAATCCAATAATATACACAAGTTCCTGAAGAGTAAATAACAATTAAGCAATCAATCTAAGTTTTATTTTTCTACCTGGCTTTTTATAATGAGGAAGATGCAAGATAATGCCGCGTGGAAGAATATATAATTTCCCTTGCAACTGGATCAAGGATTTTTACAAAACAGTACTATAATAACAACAGATGGAGTTACGAAATAATAGTCAATGTTTTGCCATATATGAACTTTAAAATAAATTTAATAAATAAGCAACTGTTTGTCCACTAAATATTGATTCGAGTTATTCACTATTCACTTTGCCTCTGAAAAACATGTATCGAGGGACAAATAGCATGAATGTTTGAAATAAATCTGAACCTAATCTTTTGATTCAGAAAGAAACCTAAACAGAACATTTTCATGTACATTCTTTTATACGAAATGGGTTAAATTTTTCAAATATTGTGTCTTAATAACAATATCCAAATAAAACACACTCTTATCTTTTCAACTTATTTTTTGTGGACGGCAACATCGAAGTAAAACACTCTCAACGTATCAACCAATTTCATGCAGACGGCAACATCCAAGTAAAACACAATCTTTTCAACCGATTTGTTGCGGACGGTAACATCGATGTAAAACACACTCTTATCGTATCAACTGATTTGATGCGGTCGGCAACATCCAAGTAAAACACTTTTATTGTATCAACCGATCTGATGGGGACGCACGTTCTAGTTTGTCTGTCCTGTTCTTATAATCAGTGGCAGTTTATAAATAGAATACACGTACACTTAATTGGAATTATGAGAGAGCAAGGATATTTATTTTAATTTCTAATATGTAGCAGATATCTACGTATTGCGAATGAATATAATGAAATGAATGAATATAAGGAAATTTTTCACTTTTGAATTGGAAACAATATATTGTGATGTGATGTGGTTATGAATTTTAACGTAGTTTTAACAATTTTTCAGTTATATCGCTACGATGTCTGCAGTGTGGCAGTTTATAGTGATGTCTAGCACTGGGGCATCATGCCGCAGACATTTAGCATGATGTCCCACCCAGTCCCATAATCCTGACACCAGGCCGACCAGTCCTAACACTAAACTCTTAATGCTGAGCGTCAAACGAGGCAGCTCTTAGTACCATTTTGTAAGTCTTTGGTATGACTCGACTCGGGATCGAACCCACGACCTTCCGTATCAAGAGATGATACAAAATGATTCCACCTCACGAATAAAAAAGTGCACTAGCACTATGACTTCTTATAAAAGTAGATTCTCATTTTTAAAATAGTTTAAAGCCAGAAATATTCGATTTACACTAATTGTGTATAACATTCTATTTCAAAGCAATGAACTGATATATTAGTACATCGATTAAATAAAGAACCGAAATTTTACAAACATTTTCGGACAGAGACTTGTGCAAATTTAAAGTGCACATATAATATTAAATATGTGCACAATGTCAAATTAACTACTGATTTCACATAAATATGAAGGGACATGCATTTTCCTTAACAGATTTCTACTGCGGCTTGATACGGAGAATATTGTTTGGATAGGGATACCGTAGCCCGATAAATCAACCCCAAACACCAAATCTGTGTTGATAATGATGGACGATATGTGGGTATTATGTCACTTGTTCATTAAACTATATAATTTTGTTGCTTGAAAATCTTTCCTGAATAAACCTGCTTACGCTTTAGACACATACAGGTAATTGGTAACAGACATACCTAATTTAAAATTTCCACATGACAGATTATTGTGATATTCCACATGGATGTTCAAGTCACCAAACATAGGATTTGCACAGGATAGAAAGGAACATGCCACCAAAAGAACCCTTCAGCCGACGGTAGCAACACAGCCTTGAGAGATACAGGCAAGTGTAAAAAATATTCACCGATGTTTGTAGAGAAAAGTTTCTGCAATAATTTGCAGCTTTTAATGAATAGGTGATATGAATCCCTAAACCGAACATTAATATGGTCGCGGGTAAGGGGCTGATTTATCGGCCTAAATAAAGCGTAGAATGATGACATATCACTGTTTTCAAAAGGACAGTCTATGTGCTAGAGCAATAGTTTACATAAAAACGACTATCCAGAGCCGGTAATCTACTGCATCTCGATTTGAAATAAATAACAAAATAAGCTTTCGTACTGATACAGTGAATGTTGTTGGAATAGGAATAGCGTAGAATGATGATAAAATGCTCCAACAGACGTTACGACGTCAAACAGACTTGACAACGTCCAACAAACTTGATAACGTCAAACAGACTTGACAAAGTTCAATAGACTTTGTAACGTAGCAGCATTAAAACAACATATTTTAATTATTGTGAGTTTACGTGTAAGGCTTTTCTTCATTTCTGCATTAAAAGATTTGTGTTGGCAAGTTTGCTGTCAATTTCGGGAAAGGAGGATGTACAAAAAATTCAATCGTCACTTAATTTCGGGTTGCAATCGATACTCATCAATGCATGACATTTTCCATCGTTCACACATGACTGTGAATACAACGAGAGGTAAAGTCGTTACTTTAACAATTATATTACTGTATTTGATCAAGAATATTTATTTAAAACGAATGCTGTGTTCGTTGATTGTAACGATATACGACACCGTATCAATAGTTCATAATATCGAAAGGCAACAGGCTATGTAAGTGTAGTTGCTGGCAATTTGCATGCACGTGGAAAATTGTCAGATTCATATAACAAACATGGGTATAATAAAGTTTTGTTTGTACAAACTTGTCAGACCTATATACAAAACCATGAGCACAGTAAAGTAATAGATGTATATACTGTTCAAACTGATGTAATTAACATGTGTATCAAGCACTATCTGTATAAACATATCAGACTGCTAAATTAACGTGGACAGAATAAAGTAATAATTGAATAAACTGGTATAATAAAGTACTATCTATATAAACTTGTACGATTGATACAATTGAGATGGGCGCAATAAAATAACGTACATGTAAACTTGTCACTCTAATATACTAATAACTAACATATAGATACATGTCTGACATTATTGTAGTAGTAATCCGTAACTCTTAAAATCTCTATACGCTATTAACTGTATACACGATTATTTTTGTAAATTCGAATCGAGATGCACTATACCACCTTCTCCGAACAGTCGTTTTAATGTTTTATTTGTATATATCATCCATATAATTCCCTCCTTCGTAATGGGTCAATGAATGTTATTATCTGTACGGTGTAATATACAAGTTGATAATGAGTGCTCTCTAAATCTGACAGTGATAACGCATATCTTACTGGATCCGGAATTCAATGTTCCCATTGCAAAAGTTTTTATGATTTTGTAGCAAACTAATGATGATGATGATGATGATAATGATGATGATGACCGTGATGTTGATAATAATAATAATAATAATAATAATAATAATAATAACAGCATCATAAGAAATAACAACCCTGCAGATAATATAGATGTCATTGAATCGAAGATGATAGTGATTCGATGATAGTGACAACAAAGACGATGATTAATATGAAATGATGTTTATAATTAGTTAATTACTGCGCTAATGCCCAAATGAATCTATCTATCTATCTATCTATCTATCTATCTATCTATCTATCTATCTATCTATCTATCTATCTATCTATCTATCTATCTATCTATCTATCTATCTATCTATCTATCTATCTATCTATCTATCTATCTATCTATCTATCTATCTATCTATCTATCTATCTATCTATCTATCTATCTATCTATCTATCTATCTATCTATCTATCTATCTATCTATCTATCTATCTATCTATCTATCTATCTATCTATCTATCTATCTATCTATCTATCTATCTATCTATCTATCTATCTATCTATCTATCTATCTCATGTCTTGGTCTTATCTCCAAGACAAAAACATAAAGTGTAAAGACTTCTTTCACATTTCCTTCCTGTATCAGACAATTGTAGAGATGATTGCCATATATTTATGTGAGTTGAATGGGTTTATCTGAGATGAAATACATCAGGTTCGCAGATATGTTTATTTATGTTCTATCTCCAGCTTAGAAAAACAACTAGTAATAAAAAAAGTAAAAGACTTAAATAGCATCATCTACAATTGTAATGTGCTTCCGTCTGGTTTTAGCGTAAGCTTTGATGCATGCAGGGGTAGCGGCGGTCTTAATAAATAGCATTATGATCGTTTGTAAAACAACCATCATATCCAATGTTGAGTAACAAAACCAAAAATATAGCATATGTCTGCAGGAACTCGTTTTTAATAATCTGACTGGCTTTGTCTGCAAATAATATTGGTAAAGGTCTTGTAGTGTTTCTTGAAACCTTTTTTGTTGTTTTTCGTTCTTTACTCTGCAGTCATTATGTATAAAAAATAAACCTTCCTATTCATTGCATAAAAGCTAGGTTAAGAGAATGAATTTCAAATTTGAGAGGATAGGCGTAGTTAAGATGATTCAGTTTGTTGAGTCTAGTTAGCTTATAACTAAAAAGTTTCATTCGGATATGTCTCTTGAAGCTTGCATACAGAAACATCGTCTTATCCTTGACAGCTAGTTCAAATCCCTTTCAAACGTAATTGTCAGAATATAGCCATAAAATTCTAATTACACACCTCCCACCGATGACCATACACACGCACGAACACACACACACACAACTTTAGCCCTGTAACTATAAATTGCATTTATTTCTGCTAAAGGTGCATTAAGAAACAATATATTTGGTAATGTTCCTGGTACTAGGATGGGAAATGTTCGTGTACGTGTTGTGCACTTTTCAGTCAGTTGACAATATGGGCTTACAATTTCGCTTCTTTGGAATAGACTGACACTGTCACCTATTCTCTAGAAACAGTAGGAGAGCAAGCAAAAAGAAAACGCTTAGAAACAATCAGAATAACAGGACGTCCGATTAAAAAAACAGTAAGTAAATACATATTATTCAAGCGAAAATTTGTTCTTACCGTTATGACTATTGTTTTAAATGAAGTGACAGCAAAAAATCAAATCCATCAAGCTTAGAAAAATCAAGAAATAATTATTTGCCCAGAATACAAAATGAAATTTTAAAAGGAGCTTACAGGCTTATTGTATTGTGAATCAAATCTTAAACGATCCTAGAGGTTATACAGCAGGTCCATAGGTCTAAAGTGTCCGAATGAATTCCATTATTGAATGTGCTGATGTACCCATATTCATATATATATATATATATATATATATATATATATATATATATATATATATATATATATATATATATATATAAGCAGATGAGCCAAAAGTTTTGATGTATTAAAAATGAAATAATCTGGAATGTCCTTAAAAATATACAATGATCACAAAATTGTGAATTAGTCAACATTCACAATGAACACCGTGTAATTCCAATGAATAAGTTTTAACCAGATATTTCCCTTTAAATTATATATGAACACTACTTGATGTGATTCCACTAGACAGATGTTGAAATAGAAATAATTAATTTTGTTGATCACAAATTTTATATATACAACTAAAGCACAATAAGGTAAACAGGATGTGACATTTTCCAGTCACATTAGTTAGAATGCTCTCTTTCTAGAATATTATAAGATCCAAATGCAATGATAAACCTGATGTACTTCATATATTTTCCATAACGTGTTACAATTTCATGAGTCAGTACCACTGACCACAGTGGGAACAATTATGTTAAAATCATTACAGTTTTACACAAGCTCATTAACATCAAATTTGACATCGTCTGTAGTAGAGATATACACTACGGATTTAATACTCTTTGTTAGTTTGGTGATGATTGCATTGGTGATAACCCTATACCATCTGCTTTAGATCCACTCAATTTATTTTCCAACCGTTGATGGCAAGCATGTGGCAACATCGTTTTGACTTTGACAATTAGAATTTATCTCATTTTTCCTGATCTGGCAGTTAGCCACTTTTACAGAACGGCTGTTCACTTCGGGAAGGACCATACAATCCATTTGTACATGAGCATGTTGCGGAGGATATCTTTAATTCAAAAAAGATGATAGCGTATGATAGACAAAAATATAAAAACACTAAATATGAATGTATTTATTGAAGACAATCACACAAGTAAGGGACCTATTTGTGAGACTGGTGGAGACTTGAACATTTTTAAATGATGGGCTTTGACCAAATAGTCCTGTTGTTTTATATGTAAAGATTTAATCTACAACCCAAAGCAAGGAAAAATGAGCACGTAGAAATAGGATAGCCTATCCATTTTGTCGGTAAACAAATGAAATGGTCTTGCGTTGAAAGAAGAGGAACAAATTTCATTTAAAGGGAACATACTCGTCCCTACTAAACACACACCCATTAAGAAACATAGCAAGGACCACAACTAACTACCAGATTGTGCCACACTAATTTTAATGTAGGTGAAAACACCAAAACTTAAAACAATAAAATGTGGTTTTGGCGAAAAAAACATTTCTGCTTCAAAGATGTCTGCAATCACGACATAAAAGCCCTTGAGATCGATGTCAACGCCTGGGAACAGCTTGATCGAGACATGTCCAGCTGGTGGCATGCTCTGATCACTGGTCTGAAAACCGGCAAGGACAGGCTACGACTGCTCGCTGAAGAAAACGATCGTAGAGGAAGAGGAAGCAGCTGAAACCCATACCAGACTTAACCTTCAAGTTCAGCAACTGTAGCAAGGATTGCCACTCACGCGTGGTGTTCCACAACCACAGAAGGAGCTGCACAAATACCAACCGGACATCTCTCATAGAAGCATTACCATCGTATCTCGAGACTAATGGGTGCCCTACCAAACCCACGCCCATCACGAAACATAACAAGGACCACAACTAACCAACAGATTGTGACATACTAATATTTATGAAGATGAAAACGTAACATGTACAATTTACTGATTTTGGGAGCTTATGGTTAAGTAGTGAGTGTACCTTTTGCAGATATTTTATTCTTGATGGGCGGTTTGTCCAAGACAATTCTTAATTCAAATTGCACAGTTAAAACACACCTAATTAGAGATGGAATTCATGTTATTATTTTCGTTTCTCGAGCTAAGACATGTGGTGTATGTGCAGTAGAGAACAGTCGAGATTGGCTGTATTGTGATCTGGGCATTTCTTGGTTTATATATGTGATGGACCATACTGTTTAATGGAACCATTGAACTGTGTGTGTATATACAGTTGAGATGTCTTTGAATGCTCGTAATGTGATGCATATCATCTCAAGTCAAAAAAGGCAATCGGCTTGGGCCTCCAGCTTGACGCAAATGTTTTGTTTGTGGCCCCGCAATCATCCCTTGATGCTTCGGGCCCCGCACATCCTAAGGCTGGATATGATCTCATTTATAATTTTGTAAGCACAATTTAAAACACATATTAGTCGTCATGCTGACATTTAGTCGGGACGTTTAACCTCCAGAGAGTTTTTTTTGCGATTTTGTTTGGTGAATTGTTAATGTATGTTTTATTCTTTGCTTTTCACATTTTGGGAACTTTATTTCTAATTTGCCACATCTAGATAATGTGGAGCTGAAGTGACTTTGAAAGCGACTAAATACGTATATACCATCTGATTCTTAATCAAGGACACGTATAATCTTTTATATTTATGTTTAAGCTGTGTAATAAATACTACCCGGGACACAGTTTTATGTGTGCATGCAGTGTTGCCATATCAGGTTTCAACCAGTTCAACAAGTCACATGTTGGGATATTAAATTCAATAGAGTGTTCTTGCCAAAAATATAACTGATTTGCCAAAATGCAATTAGCTAAAAGAAATACCGTGTTCAGCCTGTTCAAAAGTATGTTTTTGGATTATATTCTTTAATTTTATCTTCGATAAGGCAACAATGTACATAGATATATTCTCTCTACGCTGTTGTGTTTGTACCGTGTCGTCCTTATTGCATACGGGATCAGTAGATTTCTAAAGCCGTCTGCCATTTTCTACTGCATTTACCACATCGTGTTTTTGCATGATTGTTTCCGCTATATTTGTTAGGTTTATAGTTTTTTTTTTTCTCAACAGGAGTACGTGCCTGCAGGAAGGGTACCTACAGCCTCGTTTTCATTTAATATGCACCAACGTCCTTAAAGCTCGATTTGACTGCAGATAGTTTATTTACATGGGTGGCAGTTGATAATATAAACGGAACTGTTACAACTATTTGTGTTGATATGCTAACAGTCATGGCGTGTCACAACGATATCAATCTAAACTTCTTTGATTGAATTCACAACAATTCTAAAGTTGTTATTTAGTTCTAGGGTTTATTAGTACCATATAATAATAAATAATAATTAAACGTAGCTAAATGACTTTAAATTACAATTTCAGAACCAGGATGATGTCCACTGTTCATTTCCAGAACATTCCAACTTGTCAACAAGGTCAGGTCCTTTATCATACAGCCAATCAGAAACCAGGTATGACGGAATTTCCAAGGAGGAAACAATCTATCTCACCTCAAATCTCATCAACTTCGTCAACAAGATTACTTCTACACCTTCCAAGGTCAAAAGGACACAAAAGCGTGTTTACCCAAACTTAAATACAACCAACTATCAGGACAGGAAACTAGGTAATGAGTTTAATGAACGATCATTTTACATTTTTACAATAATGAACCAGAAATTAAGCAGAATATGCCAATGCCAATCATGTATATCTGATACTGATTTCTAAGATGACCGCTCATTTTTTATTTGCAAAGACAAAGCATTATTTTGGTATGACTGGGATTTATCAGAATTTGGAACAAAACTGCATACTACGACACAATCACACACACAAATATATTTTGATACGAAATATCATGCGAATATATACTACGACAATTCCTATTTTGCGTGTAATACGTTTGTTCTGTGTGTAATTTTATATTCAAACGTGATATACATATGTTATAACTTCATCATTTAAGGTGCATTGTTATACATGTTTCAGTATCATGAATAACAAGTACAAATAATCTCATCGACAATTATTGATTTGTGATTTAATAGCTTACAGACTTGGCTTTGATCATTACCTTCTATCACAAAGGTCCTAAAACACGCTTTATCATTCCACTTAGTAATTGTCTTTTTCGTTTCTCTTTGGGTTTTTCTTAGAGTATTTATTATATACTTACAGTTATTTTCAGGAGATATCGCGCAGACGTTTGCAAATCAATAAAACAGTCATGCAGTAAATGCATCTAGCCAGAAAAATCTCGGAAATTTTTAGGCGTTTTGTTTCTAGTGTAAGAGTAAATATAGCCTTCTTAACAATGGGCCAAAATATCAAGAATGCGGTTGCCGTGTGTATATGTTCACCTCCATGTCATTGACGAGTTTTGGGAGAATAGTGCATATGTGCCACATGGCTGCGTTATGAATTGGTCGTACCTCAATTGACCGAGCAAAACACCAGAATGCTTCATCCAGATTGCCTTCTTCCATCCAACAATAACCGAGGAGATTGTATGATGTTTCTTTGTGAGCTTGGTATTGATCATGAGCAATAAAACCCATCAGGTTCACAAGAGCCTCTTCCTTTTCCTTCTCTTTACCAATCTTTGACATCAGTTGGTACTTCAGGAAATGAACGTAAGCGCGTGAATCTGCGACAGCCATGTGCCTCCAACTGATGTCGGTGTTTGCTTTCGTGTTTGCTGGAGTAGCTGAAATCCGGAAGAATTCCATTCTCATTGCTTTTGGAACGATTGGCATCTCTAGCGTTGTATACATGACACAGTATGCAGCACATTTCTGCAAGAGTTCCTCCGTTGTCCAGTTTTCCGTAACAACTTTCTCTGTAAAATCATCGTTTCTTCTCATTATGAACTCATAACATCCGCATATAGGCAAACAATGCGGTTTCAATGTTTCTTCGACATTTCCAAAGAGTACACTGGCCTTTTCCGTTTGGCTGATACAGATTAGAGCTCCAACAAGTTTCAACTTTTCAGACGTCACGTCCGTTTTCTTGCAGACCTCCATAAACTCAGTAAACATTGACTTGAACATCTCTGGAGTATATCCGTCAGCATTGTTCTCGATTATTTTAGCTATCTCGTAGAATCGCTCATTGATTTGAACAAATGGAAACAGAATTTCGGCTGCCCTAGCTGTCACATGCTGCGTCGACTGCATCATTGACCTTAACGAAGTCATGATTTTGTAGTGATCAGTTTGTTTGGTCTGGAGCGAAAAAAGTATTTGTTTCCGAGTAACTGGAACATTGGATAAAATTCCAATTTCTCTCACAAGTTTTTCTTCATTTCTTTTCTCTGTAGCGGTTGTTTGTGGTACAAACATTCCTTTTTCTATACAAAGCTTGAGTCTTTCTCCAACGTCATCTAGACAGATCCGTTTGAGCCACAATAGAACAGTCTTTTCTGTGATAGCGCCAATCAATTTGCGCACAGAAGCAAGCGTAGAGCCATAAAGTTTTCTGTCATAAAGATTGTTTTCAGGTACGAAATAATCTGGGCAGAAGCCCGCCGCCAGCCACTGGTAGAGACATTTTAGGCACATCAAGACACACATGATCAAATTTTCTGTCTTCCAGATCCGTGGATCAGTTCTCTCTGCCATCCAAAAAACGCAGACTTTGCAATGATACGTAGAAAACGTGTCTCCTACCACTGGTTTAATAAAAGATGTCTTGATCATTTTTAGGACCACGAATACTTTGACCTGTGTGTCATTGAACATCCGAACCAGATCTCTTTCAGTCTGAGTAAACGACAATCGCCATTCGACATTTCTAGACAGACTGTGTGTGTGACCTATTGGCACAACAAAGCAGCCATATTTCTTCATTTCTTGTAGTTGTGCACACGTAGGCCAGTTGAAGGGTCGTCTTCTTAGCAGCCAGTTTTCAGCCAATGGTGGCCACTGTATACACCGTCTGCACGTGACGTAGTCAGAACTAATTACCCCCGTATCCCAAGGACGTGTTTCTGCGGGGCCACTCACGTTTTCTAACTTTCTTTGTACATAATCCAGGCTCAGTCTTAGTACTCGACCTCCAGCATCGCGAATACAGAAAGGTTCATTACATGCACACATGATTTCTGGTTTGTCATGATGCATTTGTTGAATTTTGACATACCCTGGATGTGTGTTTTCATCGCTTATCAAGAACCCGTTATCCTGCAGCGGTATCCACTGAGAAAGCTCTGTAATGACAGGTCGATCCTCGTGACAGATCAAATAATCTATATCTGAGTGTAGATCTGGCGTGGTGGCGCCCTCTGAACGGCTGCCAAAGAAATATATGGACCTCATCCATCCCTGACAAATGCTGTGAACAGTATGAACTGTCTCCAGGACGCCGGCAAAGTATATCATTTTCTGGCGGTCATCTGGGGTCAGCCCAGCGTCGTCCAGGATGTGCGAGAGAAAATATGATTCGGACACATAGGAGGAAGACCAGCCATACGACATGCTAGAAAAGAAAAGAAAAAAGTCTATTAAAGAAAATCTTCCAGTTTTTGAATTTTTGTACCAGTTTTATATGAAAACATAAACTTAACTCACACCATCTGAACATGAAATATAGTCCACAGTGACCTAGGTTTGGTGTGCACTGCAGTACTCCTCATGGGAGTTGACTTTACGTCTGGGGCTGCAAATTGGATGATTAAGCAACGGTGTCTGAGAAACTGATATTAACAGCAACATTAACCAGAATGACGATTCAATATAGACCTACCTAAAGGATAAAGGGACTGACTGACCAAAACATTAATTTGTCCAAACATTGTGTATAGTCTCATCAGGTATTTGAGCAATCTCTAACAAGTATTGCTAACTCTTTTTTTCGATCGATCGACCAACCGACCGTCTTTGACTTTTCTCTCTGTTATGAATACTTATAACCCTGATTGCTTTTAAAGATACTTAAGTTATATAACTGTATGGTTCAGTTAATTGAAAACCTGTTTCACCATTCTAGAAATATAATACTAAGGAAATTCGCAGTTTTGTAAATTATTTTTCTTTATGATATTTTATCATCCTCGCCTGTTCAGATGAAATACATATTTCTCTATTCGAAGGAAATATATGAAGCATAAAATATCAAAGCCTTTTCAACGTAATTATGAGATTATCATTTCAGTACCAATCCCTTTCCATTCTTTTGATTCTCGCACTTCAGTTTGATTTAAGACGTGTGTGCCTACCTGCTGATATGAGTTGGGGTACGGGATTCGAAATGGAGTCTTGGGCGGCCGTATCACTATTAACCTTACCGTAGAGGGCACAATTAAATAATAAAAACGACCTTCACCCACATTTAATATTCGATACAGACTAGTGCAATTTACTGAGTGAGATGTTGCACACACACTATTAACATTGTATGCAGGCAAGTGTATTTCCTTTAGTAATATACTGCACACAAACACGCACATACACACCGAGAGAGAGAGAGAGGAGAGAGACAGACAGACAGACAACTGTGTGCAGCAAAGTCTAATTTTCTGAGTGATATTTTGTTCACACATAAGTGCTTTCACAACCAAACATGAATTGTGCAAGAAGTAAAATGTGGAAGAAAATCAAGTCCGAGTTCAACTTAAAAGAGATGTCAGCATGAAGTGTGAAATCAGGTCACGGCAACCTCTTGTTGGAGTATTTCACTTTGAAAATCAATTCGGATGTTTGGCACATGACCCTTTCAGGAACAATGCATTCTAATCTATCTTTAAAGACAATTTTTATAAAGTGTGTAAGATACTAAATCATCATGACCTGTTTTTGATAAGAAGCATTTATCATTGATATGGCATTTGTTTATTATTTACCTATCTACACAAATTGGATAGATATTACAAAATAATTATCTAATGATTCGCAAGTTGCTTTAAATTGGATTTTCGACAAAGACGAGTTGTATTTCGTACATTCGGTAATCTGGTTTCAAACATAAACACATTCTTATGCACCCGGCCAGTGCCTTTTTTTGTATCACAACGGCTTCTTTGCAAAATCATTCATCCCTATATTAGGTTAATCCGTTTTGCTAGAGTACTGAAGATCATCATCTCATAAAGGTATCAGCAATTATAGTTGTTGTTGTTGTTGTTGTTGTTGATGATGGGCTTAACGCCATTTTCAGCACACGATAAGCTATTCATGGCGGCCAGTTGTTGTTATTCTGGTTTTCTCCGTCTCATTTATGTCTGCCATCGTATCTAAAGTTATCTATATCATCGTTATCGTCATAATAATTAACAACAAAAACAACCGAAGCGACAAATGGTAATACTTCGCAATCTCTGAATAATATATCTATTTTAAAGCTGATATTCTGTGTGTAGTTCAAATGCTTACTAAATAATGTACCCCACCACACCACGCCCATTTCCTTTGCCTTTTGATGCGATTGGAAACGAAAAGAACGGTAGACTTATCACTGTTAGATTTTAAGAGCGTAAAATTTATATAATACATTGAACAGAGAGAATAATATTCCTTGATTCGATTGAGAGAGAGAGAGAGAGAGAGAGAGAGAGAGAGAGAGAGAAAAAAAACAGGCAACCTATATATATATATATATATATATATATATATATATATATATATATATATATACATTAACCAAAAAGACAAATTAACTTCATGAAAACAATGGTAACGTACCTGTTTGTGGCTTCAGTATTTTAGGTGATTTTGATACAAACGGATTATTACTGATCATTCAGGCCGTACAAAATGAATGTCGAGTCGTTCAGTTCTTCTCTCGATTTGAACATGTTATCGTCTATGTTGATCTACCTGGAATCTAAATTATCCTTCCTAACACAGTGAGCCTAACGTAATCGTGATAAAAATAGACCAACGATAGATAAGTCACAGTTTGGTGTTTCCTGGAAATCATGTCATACACGACACATGGTATTTAAACAGCATACATGGCTTTATTTTGTTGGGTTTTACGCCACTTTTATAGCGCAGTAAAAATGAATGTTAGCCAAAATATCTGGTAGTAAGACCCAGAGAAGAAACAACGACCCACGGAAAGCTACTGGCAAGCTTTCGCACAGGTTCACATTGGTCAAGCCGAGAGTTTGTCTTACGTGGAGAGAGGTGAGACGTGTGAGTGACCAATACATCAGTGCGCCTTAACCCACTCTACCTCCGTGGGTTCCTGTCAATACATTAACATCAAATGATTAAAAGAATTTTAAGTATTATTTAGTTATTCATTTGTGTATGCCTTTCTCCACCCTTGTGTCTGTATATTAGATGAATCTTCTTTACTTTAAAAAAAAAACCAATGAAATTTATTTTTTTTACAAATAAGTTTCCTTCATATTCTCTTACACATTTATCAAATAAGTAAACTATTCGGAACCGATTGATTGATTGATTGTATTTTTACGGCATACCAACATAGTTAGGTTATTTAGCGCCATTCAAAAGGTTACATTCGGAACAGTATAAAGAATGCAAATCAAAGTAACGTATAACTAGATGTCGTGCAAATGTTGTAGGTGTTCTACTTTATCTCGTTTTGACGTAAATGAAATAGTCCTTTCATGATACTTTGATATTTGTAACAACATGTAGATACTTGAAAGAATCAACAGATTAATCTACAGTATCAAGAAAAAAAAACTTGATAATGGTAACCTTTATCAACAAAAAGTTAGAATTAATATTTTCTATATAATTTGCATCCCAAAAGTTTCATGTTTTGCCTTAAGAAACATCATAGATAAAACCTTTGAGATTAACGAAGTGTCTTGTCAGAATGTAGTTTCCAACTATATAGGCCATTATGCTCAGTTCAGATTTAGTTCTTCGTTTTAATCTTAAAGCAATCAAAACTTTAGAAGTCATTCTTATCAAACCTCACGAGATTGTTTGAGCACAAATAGAACGGTCTCTATGAGGAGGAATTGTAAGGTAGATTTAACAGATTTTCAGTGATATCGCTACGATGTCTGCAGCGTGGCAGTTTATAGTGATATCTAGCTATGGGGCACCATGCCGCAGACCTGTAGCAGGATATCCACCCAGTGTCATTATCCTGAAACCAAGCCTAACACTAACCCGTTACTGCTGAGTGCCTAGCGTGGCTGTTGTTAGTATCATTTGTATAAGTCTTTGTTAACTGCTCGGCTGGGGTTCAAACCCGCGACCTCAAGCATCCGAGGCGGACGCTTAAAGAACTAGCTCACCGGAGCGGTAAATTTAAGGCCAAAAAGCTCTAAACATAGAAGACATAAATATGAGTCTCTTAATATTTTTTTGAAATTGTGCATTTGGGAGATTAGCTGAAGGAGGGTTTCTGGAAGCACCAGAGGCGCGTGACCGCAAAACGCCCCTTTTACTTTTCTTAAATTAATACATATTTACACCCTATTACAGTAGAGGACACCTCTATATAGCCCCAAGTAAACGTGTATATCTATGTTATCAATGATACTTAACATGTATATGGACTAATATACTTCCTCGTCGTGGTAACGATGACATATACCATCACATTAGCATGTATATTGACTAATATACTTCTTCGTGGTGGTAGCGATGACCTTTGCCCCTTAATTGGTCTTTATTCTAAATATTCCCAGTGACGAGGGAGGGCAAGTTAATAAAGCAGCACTCTTTGTACAGACTTTGTTCAAAGTATGTCTTTTTGCCTTCTAAAAGACAAATTTCAAAACAAGTCATAGTCAGCATACACACCTGGAAAAATACCTCCAAGTGTGACTGTCAAACAGCTGTCCAAAAGTGTCTCTCGCTATGAAAAGCTTGGAAATATAAGAACAGAGTAAAATGTAAACTAGGCAGAGTATATACATTATCTTTATTACGTTTCATGCCAACATAATAGTACAGAAGGGAGCTTTTTGCGCTGTTGTTCGTCCGTGCATCTGTATATTAAGTCCCTTTCTCGATCTTGTAGTACTAATTAATACTATAGCACAAAAACTATTTAGTTTATAGCCATAAATTATTACCCATTGTCATAAGTAATGAAACAACGAGCACATAAAAATACTAACATTTAACCAAAAATAGCGGTTTTAAATCTATCAGTGAAATGTATTATGCATTGACTGGAAAGAACTTAATATGGGGCAGTTTATGTTGATAAATTATCACATGATATATGCAAAAAGAGTGTGTAACAAGAGTGTTTCGATATTCATCATCATTACAATGCGAGTCGCAAACTGTACTATTTTACGATTCAGATCATATCTTTGACACAGAGAAATCATGTAATAAATGGGAAATAATTTAACTGAGTTTGATGTAAATATTCAATTTTTATTCGCCAGTCTTAAGTCAATAGCATTGCTTTATAGGGCGTTATCCGTCCATCCATTCGTCCAAAGGTCTGTTAAGATTTATTTGTTTTACCCATATCTGTGTAACGGTTCGAGAAATTTTCATTAAACTTTTTCCTGAATTGCCTGAATAGTGTCTAGAGTATCACACCAAAGTATGACATGAAGAAATAATGTTTTGAATACCATACGCATGGTATCTGCCACAAGATCAAAATCACGACCAAAGAAAATTAAATTATGTGACGTGTTCTATTTCTTAGCGTATAAACTGTGCAACCACTTGAGACATGTATAATCAGTGTGTAGCTTATTATAACAATAACCTCTACCAGAAGACCAATTATGTCGCATGTACTCTTATGCAGGGTAATAAATTTTGCACTGCTGAAAATGTTTAAATTAACCTTTCAGCCATTGTATAATCATAATTCGATAGTGTATTTCATGCCATAGCAACGCCATTTGCCTCAAGGTCATGGCAAGGATAAATATAATTATGTGAATTTGAATCTTTATACTGAGTATAATTTTTGAACCAATGAATATATTTTAACCAAACTATAACCAATTGCATATCATGAGTAGAGAGTGTGGCACATACTTTAAGCCGCCTGCTCCTCTCCACATCACTTTAAATCAAATAATACGGCAGAAAAATTAGCTATCCAAGGTTGTCCTCTTTGAGCCAATAAATATATTTGAAGGAAACTTTCGCCTTTTTTATAATGATTTGACTTTGTCTCACATAATCATAACCATACCCTCTGCCCCAAGGCAAACGCATAGTCGTACCCTCTCAAGCTAAAAATTCAAAAACATATATATATATATATATATATATATATATATATATATATATATATATATATATATATATATATATAGATGCAATAAACTGACGACGAACAGTACGAAACTAGTAACTAACTAGCCTAAGCGCTTTCGACTCCCAATGAGTCTTTTTCAAAGGCAAATACAAAACATAGTTACGACAAACAAATAAACACAAAAACGTTGCGTTTGTAAACCTCTACATTTCTATCTTCACATGTGCTAAAACTATAAATACAACCAGCTTGTATAGACTAGTTGCGGAAACTGAAAACGTTGTATAATTCCCTAAAAGTCTACAAGCCAAAGCGACATCTATTTTTACTTTGTGTACATATGTAACGCAGATTATATCCCGGATATTTGGTTCTATACCGGTTATTCTTATAGTAAAAATTGAAGGATAAGAAGATTTAGAAAATGTTAAATTCTACTAGTGCATAGTTTTCATTTTCTAGTCTTCTTGGTTTAGACCGCTTGGTTTCAATGTTCTAAGGCGGCGTATCCAGTATGATTCCTTTTCCTTCCTGGTTTCGGAACTCCAGCTGTGGTTGTTGGCAATAGCGATAAGTATTATATCACTGAAAGTGTGGCCAGGGGAGGAGAAGTGTTCTGCGACCGGGCTTCTGTACAGCTTTTTTGTCATCCAATCAGATCTATGAAGGTTTATCCTTATGTGTAGCTTTTCAGTTTCTCCCACGTACTGAAGGCCACAGATCTTACATGTGATGAGATAAATCACATTCTCTGTTTTGCACGTTTTGTGTGGACCATGTATGTTTAGTTTTTCTTTAGTCACTGTGCTAGTGAATGTCTTGGTCTCTATCATATGTTGACAGGTTTTGCATCTTTTATCGCCACAGGGTCCAGATTGACTAGGTTGGTTTTGACTAGCGATTGTTGTTAGCTTGGCCCTGACTAGGATGTCCTTTAGGTTTTTTGGTCTCCGGTAAGCTACTACAGGTTTGTTCGGAAGTATTAGGTTTAGTATGTCTGACGATTGCACGGTTGGCCAGTGGTTTGCGATGATTTTACCTACTTTGGGATTGTCTGGGTGATAGGTCAGAATAAATGGTATCCTATCAACCTTTTCTTTCTGTCCATATCTGAGTAGGTCATCACGGTTTGTTTGTTTGGCCCTTTGGATTGCCTCCGCAATCAGGTCTTTGTCGTAGCCTCGGTAAATTAAATGTTTAGCCAGCTCTTCAGACCTTTCTATGAATCTTTCATCGTCGGAGCAAATTCTGCGTATCCTCAGTGCCTGGCTATATGGAATGTTCTTAATGCAGTGTTTTGGATGACAGCTGGTTGGGAGAAGATACTGGTGTTTGTCGGTTGGTTTCGAGTAGATGTCTGTGTGTAATTTGTTTTCCACCAGTCTGGTTGTTGTGTCCAGGAAAACATGGTTTGAGCTGGAAATTTCTGCCGTGAATTTTATTGAAGGATGGAAGTTGTTTGCCTTTGAAATGAAGTCATCCAGACTTTCTCTTCCATACTGCCACTTCATTTCTATATCATCGATAAAGCGTACCCACTGGTATGGTGTACGCTCAACCGATGCTAAGAGCTTTCCCTCAAGTTTTCCCATGAAAATGTTAGCATAGGAAGGGGCCATTTTAGTACCCATTGCAGTTCCATTGATTTGTAGGTAGTTTTCTTCATTAAATTCAAAGTTGTTGAGTTTTAGGACAAGCTCCAGGAGTTGGATTAAGAAGTGTGTGGGTGGATTGTTTACAGTTCTTGTTTCCCATGCTTCGCTGCATGCCTGTAACCCTTCGTTGTGCGGTATGTTGGTGTACAAAGATGTGACGTCTAAGGAAGCAAGTAATGTATCTGGCAGTAATGGTTCACTAGCTTTGCTTTTTATGAGATAATCTGTCGTGTCTTGAAGATATGATGGTAATTTGTGGACATGTGGTCTCATAAAATGATCTAAATATTCTGATATCCTTTCTGTGGGGTGCCCATTACCTGAGATTATAGGTCTGCCAGGGTTTCCTTGTTTGTGGATTTTGGGTAGAAGATAAAATCTACCTGCTCTTGGGTTTTCTGGGCTTAAGTAGTTTTTGGTTTGCTGGTCTATGTGTCCGCTTTGGTACGCCTCGTCAATAACATTAGTGATGATTTTTGCATATTCCAGCGTTGGATCATGGTCCAGTTTTTGGTAGAACCTAGCGTCACTTAGTTGTCTACTTGCTTCACTAATGTAGTCTTCCCTATTCATAACGACAACAGCGGAACCCTTATCTGCAGGCTTAATTATTATGTCTGTTCTGCTTTTCAGTGAGTGCAGGGCATCTGTTTCTTCTTTTGTCAAATTAGAATATTTGTTAGTATGGTTGATATGTCTGGAAATATCGTTTTCAACCGAGTTGATAAAATGTAGAGGTTTACAAACGAAAGGTTTTTGTGTTTATTTGTTTGTCGTAACTATGTTTTGTATTTGCCTTTGAAAAAGACTCATTAAGAGTCGAAAGCGCTTAGGCTAGTTAGTTACTAGTTTCGTACTGTTCGTCGTCAGTTTATTGCATCTATATATATATATATATATATATATATATATATATATATATATATATATATATATATATATATATATATATACATACATACCTAACATAAATACATACACACCAGCCATAAGTCAATAATGTATTTTAGGCCTTCTTCTAGGTAAAATTACCCTTTTATGTAAAAAAACCTTGGGTAAATCCGACCACGATATTAAACGTTGCATAAAATTGTTGTCATAAACATGTTACAGTTTACACTTTTGTTAGACAAAGTATAATGTTAAAGCTTTGATGCCATAATGACTTTATTACTGTTGACTATACCAGCCTAGGATGACTTATGCTAATAATTTCATTACTGTTGACTATACCAGCCTAGGATGACTTATCCGAATGATTTTATTACTGTTGACCATACCAGCCTAGGATGAATTATCCGAATGATTTTATTACTGTTGACTATACCAGCCTAGGATGATTTATGCTAATGATTTTATTACTGTTGAATATACCAGCCTAGGATGGCTTATGCTAATGATTTTATTATTGTTGACTATACCAGCCTGGGATGATCTATGCTAATGATTTTATTACTGTTGACTATACCAGCCTAGGATGACTTATGCTAATGATTTTATTACTGTTGATTATACCAGCCTAGGATGGCTTATGCTAATGATTTTATTACTGTCAACTATACAAGCCTAAGACGACTTATCCGAATCATTTTATTACTGTTGACTACACCAGCCTAGGATGACTTATGCTAATGATTTTATTACTGATGACTATACCAGCCTAGAATGACCTATACTAATGATTTTATTACTGTTGAATATACGAGCCTAGGATGACTTATGCTAATAATTTCATTACTGTTGACTATACCAGCCTAGGATGACTTATCCGAACGATTTTATTACTGTTGACCATACCAGCCTAGGATGACTTATCCGAATGATTTTATTACTGTTGACTATACCAGCCTAGGATGATTTATGCTAATGATTTTATTACTGTTGACTATACCAGCCTAGGATGGCTTATGCTAATCATTTTATTATTGTTTACTATACCAGCCTGGGATGATCTATGCTAATGATTTTATTACTGTTGACTATACCAGCCTAGGATGACTTATGCTAATGATTTTATTACTGTTGACTATACCAGCCTAGGATGGCTTATGCTAATGATTTTATTACTGTTGACTATACTAGCCTAGGATGACTTATGCTAAAGATTTTATTACTGTTAACTATACAAGCCTAAGACGACTTATCCGAATCATTTTATTACTGTTGACTACACCAGCCTAGGATGACTTATGCTAATGATTTTATTACTGTTGACTATACCAGCCTAGGATGACTTATGCTAATGATTTTATTACTGTTGACCATACCAGCCTAGGATGACTTATGCTAATGATTTTATTACTGTTGACTATACAAGCCTAGGATGACTTATCCGAATGATTTTATTACTGATGAGCATACCAGCCTCGGATGACTTGTCCGAATGATTTTCTTACTGTTGACCATACCAGCCTAGGGTGACTTATGCTAATGATTTTATTACTGTTGATTATACCAGCCTAGGATGACTTATGCTAATGATTTTATTACTGTTGACCATACCAACCTAGGGTGACTTATGCTAATGATTTTATTACTGTTGACTATACCAGCTTTGGATGACCTATCCGAATGATTTTATTACTGTTGAATATAGCAGCCTAGGATGACTTATGCTAATGATTTTATTACTGTTGACTATACAAGCCTATAATGACTTATCCGAATCACTTTATTACTGTTGATTATACCAGGCTAGGATGATTTATGCTAATGATTTATTACCGTTGATTATACAAGCCTAGGATGGCTTATGCTAATGATTTTATTACTGTTGAATATACCAGCCTAAGATGACTTATTCGAATGATTTCATTACTGTTGACCATACCAGCGTAGGATGACATATGCCAATGATTGTATTACTGTTGACTATACAAGCTTAGGATGTCTCATCTGAATGATTTTATTACTGTTGACTATACCAGCCTAGGATGATTTATGCTAATGATTTTATTACTGTTGACTATACATCCCTAGGATGACTTATGCTAATGATTTTATTAATATTGACTATACCAGCCTAGGATGGGTTATGCTAATGATTTTATTACTGTTGACCATACCAGCCTAGGATGACGTATGCTAATGATTTTATTACTGTTGAATGTAACAGCCAAGGATGACTTATGCTAATGATTTTACTACTGCTGACTATACCAGGCTAGGATGGCTTATGCTAATGATTTTATTGCTGTTGACTATACCAGCCTAGTATGGCGTATGCTAATGATTTTATTACTATTGACTATACCAGCCTAGGATGGCTTATGCTAATGATTTTATTACTGTTGACTATACCAGCCTATGATGACTTATGCTAATGATTTTATTACTGTTGACCATACCATCCTAGGATGACCTATTCCAATGATTTTATTACTATTGACCATACCAGCCTAGGATGACATATGCTAATGATATTTTTACTGTTGACCATACCAGCCTAGGATGATGACTTATGCTAATTATTTTATTACTGTTGACCATACCAGCCTAGGATGGCTTATGCTAATGATTTTACTACTGTTAACTATACCAGCCTATGATCACTTATACAAATGATTTTATTACTGTTGACCATACCAGCCTAGGATGTCTTATGCTAATGATTTTATTACTGTTGACTATGCAAGCCTGGGATGACTTATCCGAATGATTTTATTACTGCCTACTATACCAGCCTATGATGATTTATGCTAACGATTTCATTACTGTTGAATATACCAGCCTAGGAAGACTTATCCAAATGATTTTTTTTACTGTTGACTATACCGGCCGAGGATGACTTATGCTAATCTTTTTTTACTGTTTACTATACCAGCCTAGGATGACTTATGCTAATGATTTTATTTCTGTTGACTATACCAGCCTAGGATGGCTTATGCTAATGATTTTATTACTGTTGACTATACCAGCCTAGGATGGCTTATGCTAATGATTTTATTACTGTTGACAATACCAGCCTTGAATGACTTATGATTAATGATTTTATTATTGCTGACTATACCAGCCTAGGATGGCTTATGCTAATGATTTTTTAACTGTTGAGCATACCAGCCTAGGATGACCTATGCTAATGATTTATTTCTGTTTACCATACCAGCCTAAAATGGCTTATGCTAATCATTTTATTACTGTTGACCATTCCAGCCTAGGATGACTTATGCTAATGATTTTAGTACTGTTGACTATACCAGTCTAGGATGACTTATGCTAATGATTTTATTTTCGTTGACTATAAAGCTTAGGATGATTTATGCTAATTATCTTATTACTGTTGACCATACCAGCCTAGGATGACTTATGCAAATGATTTCATTATTGTTGACTATACAAGCTTAGGATGACGTAGGCTAATGATTTTGTTACTGTTGACTATACCAGCCTAGGATGACTTATGCTAATGATTTTATTACGGTCGACCATACCAGCCTAGGATGGCTTATGCTAATGATTTTATTACTGTTGACCATACCAGCCTAGGATGGTTTAGGCTAATGATTTCATTACTGTTAACTATACCATCCTATGATGACTTATGCTAATAATTTTATTACTGTTGACTATACCAGCCTAGGATTACTTATGCTAATGATTTTATTACTGTTGACCTTGCCAGCCTAGGATGACTTATGCTAATGATTTTATTAATGTTGACTAATCCAGCCTAGGATGACTTATGCTAATGATTTTATTACTGTTGACCATACCAGACTAGGATGGTTTAGGCTAATGATTTCATTACTGTTGACTATACCATCCTATGATGATTTATGCTAATAATTTTATTACTGTTGACTATACCAGCCTAGGATTACTTATGCTAATGATTTTATTACTGTTGACATTACCAGTCTAGGATGACTTATGCTAATGATTTTATTAATGTTGACTAATCCAGCCTAGGATGACTTATGCTAATGATTTTATTATTGTTGACCATACCAGACTAGGATGTCTTTTGCTAATGATTTTATTACTGTTGACTATACCAGCCTAGGATATCTTATGCTAATGATTTTATTACTGTTGACTATACAAGCTTAGAATGACTTAGGCTAATGATTTTATTACTGTTGACCATACCAGCCTAGGATGGCTTATGCTAATAATTTTATTACTGTTGACCGTATCAGCGAGGATGGCTTATGCTAATGATTTTATTACTGTTGACCATACCAGCCTAGGGTGACTTATGCTAATGATTTTATTACTGTTGACTATACAAGCCTACGATGACTTATCCGAATGATTTTATTACTGTTGAATATACCAGCCTAGGAAGATTTATGCTAATGATTTTATTACAGTTGACTATACGAGCCTAGGATGACTTATGCTAATGATTTTATTACTGTTGACTATACCAGCCTTGGTTGACTTATCCGAATGATTTTATTACGGTTGAATATGCAAGTCTAGGATGACTTATGCTATTGATTTTATTACTGTTGACTATACAAGCCTAGGATGACTTATCCGAATCACTTTATTACTGTTGATTATACCAGCCTTGGATGATTTATGCTAATGATTTTATTACCGTTAACTATACAAGCCTAGGATGACTTATGCTAATGAATTTATTACTGTTGAATATACCAGCCTAGGATGACTTATTCGAATGATTTCATTACTGTTGACCATACCAGCCTAGGATAACTTATGCTACTGATTGTATTACTGTTGTCTATACAAGCTTAGGATGTCTTATCTAAATGATTTCATTACTGTTGACTATACCAGCCTAGGATGATTTATACTAATGATTTTATTACTGTTTACTATACATCCCTAGGATGACTTATGCTAATGATTTTATTACTATTGACTATACCAGCCTAGGATGGCTTATGCTAATGATTATATTACTGTTGACTATACCAGCCTATGATGACTTATGCTAATGATTTTTTTACTGTTGACCATACCATCCTAGGATGACCTATTCCAATGATTTTATTTTTGTTGACCATACCAGCCTAGGATGACTTATGCTAATGATTTTATTAATGTTGGCCATACCAGCCTAGGATGACTTATCCGAATGATTTTATTACTGTTGACTATACAAGCCTGAGATGACTTATCCGAATGATTTTATTACTGTCTACTATACCAGCCTATGATGATTAATGCTAATGATTTTATTACTGTTGACTATACTAGCCTAGGAAGACTTATCCGAATGATTTTTTACTGCTGACTATACCAGCCTAGGATGACTTATGCTAATGATTTTATTACTGTTTACTATACCAGCCTAGGATGACTTATGTTAATGATTTTACTTCTGTTGACTATACCAGCCTAGGATGGCTTATGCTAATGATTTTAATACTGTTGACTATACCAGCCTAGGATGGCTTATGCTAATGATTTTATTACTATTGACTATACCAGCCTAGTATGGCCTATGCTAATGACTTTATTACTGTTGTCTATACCAGCCTTGGATGACTTTATGATTAATGATTTTATTAATGCTGACTATACCAGCCTAGGATATCTTATGCTAATGATTTTTTTACTGTTGAGCATACCAGCTTAGGATGACCTATGCTAATGATTTTATTACTGTTGACCATACCAGCCTATGATGACTTATGCTAATGATTTTATTACTGTTGAACATACCAGCCTAGGATGGCTTATGCTTATGATTTTATTTCTGTTTACCATACCAGCCTAGGATGACTTATGGTAATGATTTTATTACTGTCGACTATACCAGCCTAGTATGACTTATGCTAATGATTTTATTTCTGTTGACTATACAAGCTTAGGATGACTTATGCTAATGATTTTGTTACTGTTGACTATTCCAGCCTAGGATTACTTATGCTAATGATTTTATTACGGTCGACCATACCAGCCTAGGATGGCTTAGGCTAATGATTTCATTACTGTTGACTATACCAGCCTAGGATGACTTATGCTAATAATTTTATTACTGTTGACTATACCAGCCTAGGATTACTTATGCTAATGATTTTATTACTGTTGACCTTTCCAGCCTAGTATGACTTATGCTAATGATTTTATTAATGTTGACTAATCCAGCCTAGGATGACTTATGCTAATGATTTTATTACTGTTGACTATACCAGGCTAGGATGTCTTATGCTAATGATTTTATTACTGTTGACTATACTAGCTTAGAATGACTTATGCTAATGATTTTATTACTGTTGACTGTACCAGCCTAAGATGACATATGCTGGACAAGTATGCTGAATAAAAAAAAAATCATCAAAGTCGCTTCTGAACATGTGCAGGAGAGATAGAGAATTATGAAGCGATTACGTAATTTTGTCTCGCGATTCCCTCCTCGTTTGGAAACATTTTCTGCTTTGCATGTGCACAAAGAAAAACAGTGAATATAGCAAGTATATTGCCAATCTATATTTATATAGATTATTATATTCATTGTCAGAATTACTATACTGGTCTGATAATGTATAATAATGTTGATAATGTGATAAAATGGGTCCTTTGTCAGTATGGGTTATGGGGGTAATGTGTGGTAATTGTGTCACTCGGTCTTTTGTTCCTACAGACTAGGCCTGTTACTATTTTTCAAACTGTATATCCAGGAATGTTGTATTATCACAGTACTTTATGATATTATTTGATCTATTATTGTGAAAATTGTAAAGTTTATCTGACTTTCCCTATATCTATTGCTATAAAAAAATCTGTCAGTCCAATTGCGTAAATGTACATAAAACTGCTTAGGGCAACTGACCTAGATTACCATCACGTGAGGGAACAACTCTATATTATCATGGTATCAGCCTAAAATAAGATGGGTAGCACGCATATATTATAATATACATGAATTTCAACTTACCAATAAGATGGAATGTCCAAGCTTGCACTGGTTGAATATTTCCACCACTATAAAGGATCCAATATCTAAACTGAATACACTAATGTCAGTTAAGTTAAAATCCATAACAGTGGAAATTAAAAATAAAAAATTAAATATAACTTTGTTTGAATCGAAATCTATATACAAAAATGAATTTATTAATAATATTACTGAAATACATATATTACTGAAAAAAATAAATAAATATTATTACTTTCCTATTTATGTAGGAAAAGTAGGATCATAAGCATCGTTTTGTCAATTTTGGTCCATAATGGCTACCATGAAATGAAATCCCAAATGTAACCATGTAAGAATATTATATTGCCAATGGTATATCACTATAATGTTCATAAGAGAATACCTGTTTGACATCGCAACTAAGCACAGACAAATCTCTGGTTGGCATAACCACCACGGCAATGAATTGACAGTATTAATTGTATATCCCATGTATATGTCATGGTGTGGCTCACAAAATTTTATATAAATGTATATTTCTCATACAAGAAACAATTTCTTTCTCAAATATAGGGGGAAAAAAACAAACAAGTGTATTATCATTTTAGGAAAGAGATTGTGTATGAATAACACAATACCATCGTGGCGTGGCTCCTGACATTTTATATGCATTTTTCTCATACACGAAAAATGTGTTTTCTTCTGTAAATACGAAAAGTAACATGTAAAAAGTCTATTTAGGAATTGCGCAGGGCTTTGCCAATGTCACAAATTGAGATTTATTACCTTTATTGGCATTAAAATACACCATCTGGCAATTTATTTTATTGGCGACATTGTTGGCTTTTTAAACTTGTATATACAACCAATTGTTTGGAGTGGAGAATTTCAGAGGCTCCATGAAAGGAAGCTGAATAGTTGATATAAAATGCACTGAAATTTATTATTTGGTTACATAAACAAATTTTTTGCCCATATTGACAAACCATCTTAACAGTGCATTGTTATATATTACTCTGCTTATGTCGACATCTATCCAGAGTATTGTATGTTTTGAGATATCCGCATTTTTTTTCTTTAAATTTACATTTCTGGTAGCGGAGATCAACCAGACGAGGCATTATTTCATAATTTATCTTGCATCGGATTTTCGGCCACTCACTGGTAATTTTATATTTACTTAGACTGACATAAGTATGTGGATTGTAGGAAATAATTCCTCCTTTTTTTCACTCAAAATTAATCCCTCAGATCATGCACATTTTTTGTAGTATTTCCTGTCATCCAACCAGAACACCTTCGTCTCTATCCTTGATTGACACTTTCTTTCATTTCTGACTCGTGCATGGAAGACAGCATTATTCCACTACTATATATGTAAAAAAAGGTTATAAAAAAAGCTATAAAAAATCAAGCTTTCACTTGTCTGTGGAACAGGCAGGGAGGAACATTAACTACAACTGACCATATGACGGCTAATTCATTTTTAAAAAAATGTACCCGGTTAAATAATAGTTGAAATTTCAAAGAAAATTACCTTTTAAGAACCGATTGTTGTGAAAACGTACAAAACAAACGGGAAAAAGAATTTGACTCAATCATGCAATACAGTTTTTTGAAGTTGCTGCTACAAAAAGAAACTGGCATTTGTTTGGTTCTCCAAAGCTGTCCTTTAGCGGTGACTTCAATAACACCATTAATTAAAGAAAAGACAACTGCAATCTTCAACACAAGCAAGGAACCTTCCTTTAAATGAAGACAGTACCGAACTTAAAAAAAAAGCAATTTAATCTGATGGATTGTTTCATCTTCCAACGTAAGTAGAATACTGATACTCTGCAGTGAAATTTCCTTTTCCAGGAAAAAAAAAACATTTATGCTTACGAACTTTACTGACATGAGACGTACTGAAAAGTAAAGGTGCTTCATCATTTGTTACGTAATTGTGCTACTTTTCTCACTGAATTCAGACCTATAGGACCTGTGACAAATTTATTGCATATTTTAAATCTCTGTGTGCACATATTTTCGATGGAATTACTTGTATTGTGTATTCAATGTGTGTGACGTGATTCGCTGGCGAGTACACTGACTTGATACTTTATTCATTCCTACAAATTATATATATATATATATATATATATATATATATATATATATATATATATATATATATATATATATATATATATATATATATATATATATATATTAAATCCAAAACTAATCCAAGAATGAAAAGATATAAGTACTAGTAATAAAAAGTCATGTATAAAATTCAGTTCAAGTCTCAAAGAGATTTGAAATTGGAGGTGATGAAGTGTCTGTTATAACCTGGAACAAAACAAAATTTGAAACAGACAATTAAATTTAATATACATAATGCTCATAAAGAAGAAAAAAAAAAGATTTATACACTGAAGCTTTCTTTCTACTATAAATCAAATATGAATGTAGTAATAAAAACATAAGATCAAATCCTATGAATGACACAAAGTATGCATGAAACAACATATTTCTATATATATGATAGTGCATCTCCTAAAAAATTGTCTTTTTCCATGATGTGCGTGACATCAATATTATATTCCTGTAACAACAAACTCCACCTTAATAATCTCTGATTTTTGTTCTTCATCTTACTGCTGAAAGTGGGGTTGTGATCACTAGACACAATACACCTCACCCTCTATAACTTGTGCACAATAGGTTCCACAAACATAGCACTATGAGCGAAGGATTGAGTTATCGAGGACCTCCAAAAATATTCGCTTAGACATCGAGAAAACCACGGGGGGGATTGTAGATGATTGGGCTGTTTAATGTCTAAGTATTCATTTTACAATCACATCGATAATAATTTTCAATAACGTGCTTTTTCTCATGAAGTTATTCATTAATCTATTTAAATAAAAAAAAAAAATTTCAAACAGTCCGACATGTGCAAGATCATTCCAACTGGTTTCAACAACCATCAAGTGTACACGAAAGTATGTGTAATACGTCACTGCTTTTTGTTTTCATGATTAGTCTGGTTCTAAGAGTGGAATATAATAGTAGTAGTATGCCAAATCGGGAGTCAAAAGAGCAGGGAACTAGACTAATCTATGATTTACCACCAAACAAGATTCTGTTTTTCAAACACTTGCCAAATTTATTTCATGAGACAATCGTCTACGTCGAATTTCAATTTTTGTATTGTTCAATTACTACAGTATTGATGTCGTGACTTCATGGAAAGTAATAATGAATCTTATCATCCTTGAAGATATCTCTAAGTGCCAATTCGAGAATTTTATGAACCTCGCTTGCTCAAAAAAAAAGGTACGCATCTGTGAAACCAATCTCTTTATTTTAAGAAGTATTCATTTCACTTGCTTGCCTTGCTATCTTTTTTTCAGTTACCAAAAGTCGATTAAGTTAAGATAATTTATGCTGCTTACACGTTAACATTTATAACAGTGTTTTACTGATCAGATGAAGTAAGTTCACCCGACATACAACCGTGAGATTTTAAGTTTGTAGGATTTTTGTGCCTTTTAACATTTCTTTTATTCCACCTCCTTTATTTGATTCAAAAGACATAATTAACAAGATAACACAAAAAGGGCCAGCTTTTAATTCAATGCAACAATACAACAAGTACTTCCGCAAGTCAATTATCAAAACATGGCCGACACCTACTTAGGTTCTTGGAGAAATGATCACAGACATTGCTGTTACAGTATATTGACACATGTTATGTTTAATTACAAGAAGAAACATTGCATTTGTGACAATTACACTTAAAATGAAAAAAGGATAGAAATAAAACACAAACTTCAATTTTTTAAAAAAAATTGTTTAATTTATATTTATTTATTAAAGTATTGCCTCCACTCGATGTAAGTGACATTTTCATTAATTGAAATTGCCTTACATATCATTAATTGCCGTGTACAAAGGAATGATATTTGGAACAAAAATGTAAATATTCGTTTGATTTATTTTCAAATTTTATATTTCATAATGTTAATTAAAATTTCCAAGTCCTATCTACCTCTGTCAATGATAAAACGAGCGATATATCAAAGTTTCCGTTATCAATTTTGATCGTGATTTTCATCAAGTTCAACAAATAGTGATCAATTTGTGGGGAATTTTTCTGGTTTAAAAAAAAATGGCATTCACGCCTGACCCTGCGTTACAAGTGAGTTCGTGAGTTACCAAGACGCGAGTTATTAAGGGAGTGTTGTAAACAAAAAAGGCAAACTTCAAATTGCTTGTGTGTTGGATTTAAAATTATATTTATTTAAATTCTGTTTCATTGCATTTTGAAAGGTGAACAATAAAATTGGCTACGACAGAAAAAAAAAAAACAATGAAAATTTTGATATCACACAATGGATTATGCATACCGGTATACACTGATTCACGCTCTTCAATGTGGCGCGCATACCACACATATGAGCTCAGTGACGTTAACGCGCGTTTGATAAGAAGATTTGCCACGCATGATTTGCCAATTGCAAAGCAACTCGGTGCAAAACCTATTGACTTCGTTGGACAAAGCAATGGGAACTGTGGGTGATTTAACATGAAAGCATTCTCTGCTGTGTGAGATACAAATGCAAGGTCCGTCTCTCAAATGCTTTTCAAGCCAGTTAAACTAGCCAATATATCCGACTGCCAAGTAATGCTAGCAAAATTATTAATACTAAAACGACACAGGCATTGAATGAGTTAGCTACAAAGTTTACCAACACAAACGTTTGTTTCTAATGCAACGAAAAATTGCACTTCAAAATACTACTACCAATATGATCTGGCTGAAAATTACCGCACCAGTTAGAAGAACACGATGAGTACATCCCCTCTCCAAAAAAAAAAAAGTGGAAGCAAGCGTTGGACATGGACAAACCCGTTCAGTAAGACGAGACCATGCATAATTATCAATATTATTCTCAAGACGTACGTGTACCTGACGAGAGTGAAAGTGTAGAACTGCAAGTTTATATACTTTCTGTCCAGTAAAGCGCTCACTGAATTCTAGAGAACACACGTGAAAACCGATAGTAATCCATATGCGGATGCGAAGTTGATTTGTTACCAACGACGTGAAGGCGCGCGATATCTCATTGACGGCAAAGAAATTAAATCTTGTCTCGACAACGTTAACGTGGCAATAACGTTAGCTGTTTTTTTTTTAGATACAGCGATGATTAATAACACTCGAAAGGTCCATCAACGATTTTCTCTTTCTTTTTCTTTCTTTCTCTGTCTCTCACATCTGCAATACTTCTTTTTTAGAATAATGTAGTAAAGAACGTATATATTGGCTTAGTTAAGCCTCATATGTTTTATATTTCTTAGTAAAACAAGAGTGGCATAACTGTTTGAAGAAATATAGAACCAAACAAATAAATCAAATAAACAAAACTATTGACACGTTTGCTTTTGCTTGGTGTGATTTGTTATTTCTTCGACTTGTTTTGAATTTCCCACTAGATCGTTTTAAGGTATTACCGTATAATTGCATCCTATCGCATTAAAATTGTTCTCGTTTTTAAGGATACAATAATTTGCCACCTTAGATTGAATAGTATAAGGGTTAATTTCTCATGACAATTTTCCAGTTTGTTATAGAAATTGATTTGCAACAGGACTGAAAGTGACAAATGATTGCCTTTTTACCACAATCAACTAACTAAAAAAATATAGCCTGCATTAACTTTTTAATAAAGATGCATTACATAGTAGGAATATTATTTAACATTAATCTATATTTTACAATTCCATTTAGTATGACGATTTCTAATTTTACGCAAAATTATTTTTTTTTCATTATCTATTAGCAGGTATGATCCTATATACATTTTTCACTAAAGGTCATTAAATTCTATATACAATGTTATAAAAGGCGATACCATTTTAAATATTTATTTTCAAAGTATTAATAATGAAAATTAATAAGTTTCAATTAATTGTTGTTTTTTCTTTGTAACATGTATTACAAAAGGGAAATAATTTAATTTAAATTCGCATAAAACTGTTCCATTCCGCTCCAGTTTTGTGAAGTAACTCAATCACGAACTTTAGTCTAACACCGGCTCATAATGCGAAGGACTTCCGCTTCATGGGGAAGTGCTTTAAATTTACAGTAATTTATGCATAGCAGATAGCTCGGAGTTTGTAAGCTCTCCATGCTTTGTGGTGTTACAAACCAGAGATCTCAAGGTAGATATGACGAACTCTGCACAATCTTATAGCACATGAAAACAGATTCTGTTATGAAGAGTAAGCCGATTGAAACTTGAAAGGTTTTGCCTCGTGGTCACAATAGACAATATTCGGAATATCTGAATATCATATTTTGCTCTGATTAAAAAATACAGAGTGAATTGCATGAAAAATAAATTTACTCTTAAAAGCATCATACTAATTTGACTTCATCGTTGAACATTCTATATTTCAACGGTAATTGGTACCTAATTTTTCGGTACAAATGCACCGCGCATGCGTTCACGTGTTGAGTTGTTTTCATGGGTCTTTGTATATAATTAATGTAGGGATAACAGGCCAAATTTTAAAATTTCGTCTCAGGTTAATAAATATGGTATTTTTTAGATGGTAAAATCAAATAAAATCCCTTGCACGGTTTTTGCTCATAGAGATTGCGAATAACACTTTATAATCTGCCAAAAAAAGATTTTTTTAAAAAAGTGAGCATTTTTTTTGTACAGTGTACATACTAAATACAAGTGCAGTAATGTAATGTTTTTTTGGAGTTAATTAATGAAATAGTCACTAGAGAATATAACCAAACTGTTTTTGAAGTATAATTTACAAATGTATGTGGTATATAAAATGAAATTTTGGAGAAATGTGCCTTGGCTAATACAGAATTTGCAGATTTAATTACTCAGAATTTACAATGAGTGTATGTCCAGTCTAAAAGACAAATTATGAGAAAAGCTTGTCTTTATTCGTGTTTTATTCCCAGAAAGTGAAAAACAACAGGGATTGGTAACACCTACCTCCTTACTTTTAAATTAAGATCTATAATGACAATGTTACAAGACAATTCAGGGGTATTTATTGCTAATAAATGTCTTCCAGTATGACAATTTTGTGTAGTCCAATTATTCTAAAAATATTCTTTATATGAATATAGGTTTACATAAATTAATTTTTTTTCTAATATTTCCTATCAGTTTAAATATAATACTGAATATACGTTTTATTTTTTATTTTATTAATTTTTTTTTGTTGCTTTATAATTGCACAGCTGGATTGTGCAGGGTTTTTTTTAGTCATAACAAAATGAACTTAAACAGTATAAAATGATAAAATTACAGTCAAATGTAGGTGTTCATGCAGGGGTATGGATACAACAACCTGAGCTGTGAGTAGCCATACAAACTTGAGTGATGGTGGTGGTAATTAAGGGGAAGGGGTCTTATTCTTCTAACAGAAAACAAACATATCATCTGTTAAGACACAAGTACAAATTTACGTTAATCTTTATTACATTATTACATTAATTTCATATCAAAAGGCATCAAGCAGGTTTAATATTTTGTAGCAGTAATGATAAAAACGAACTGCTTTGTTAGCAGTAGCAACAATGTTTAATAAATAATTTATTATCAGTGAGTATATAGTTGCACCAAAGGAATCGTATATTCACAGTATGATTCATTACAATAAAATCACTTTAAATGTACTATTTATTGCATTGATAAGGTGATTTCATGTTGTCACCAATTTTGTTGTACTTTGTTGATAAAACATGAGACTTATGTGGTTGCTACTGCTACCAGCTGCTGAAGGGAGAGAACTGACATGCTTTTCAGACACAGTGCAGCTGCTACAATAGAGCTGTATTCCCACGAAACAATGATATGCACCAAAATATTCTTGGCACATTCTATATTCAGAAACAAAAATAAAACCTCTCCCATGTGAAACCCTCCATGATCCACACCGTTTGTGCATTTTTCATGAAAAGTTTCTGATTAGTGACAACGAACAGCTGCTCAAGGGAGATAAATCACACATTTCCGTTAAAAGATCAATATGGGGGTAGTGGGTATACTATGAAATAGCTATATTCCAATGAAAAGAAAATAGTGCTAAAATGTTTTTGACACTTTATATATTTAAATACATAAAACCTACATGAAACCTTCCCCGATGCACAGTTTATGGATTTTTAAAGAAATTTATCTTGGAGCCTTATAAAATTCTTACAAATAATGTAGGGTTTCCTTTGTGCAGGATATAACATAACATAGAATTTGAATAAAGGTTTAAAAACATATGGAAATAGGAATATTTGGAGAGAAAAGTAGATGGAAATTTACTTTGTCAGTTTATAAGGAAACAACGCACGAGGACTTGCATTTTGTGAACTCGTCAAGAAAGATCAAAATTACAACAATCGTGGATGGAAGAGTTTTGATCAGCACCTACAGAAAAAACTGCACACAGTAAAATTGAAGTTCAGAAGCACAAACTACAATTTTGATGGCAAGTATTTCTATTATATATCTTTTCCTCAGGGAAATAGGGTCTTGTTTATCCAAGCAATTTTGAGGCTATTCGCTTTGGTAGTCATTTTTATGAACAGACCAGGCACACTGCATCATAGTGTGTATATATATATATATATATATATATATATATATATATATATATATATATATTGTTCAAGAAATATTTTGCAAGTATAAAGACCCCGTGTGCCTTGATTAAATTTACATATTTATGAAATAAATTTGAAGCAGCACCTACAGTTTTTTATGCTTGTGTATTCTTTGGACAATGTTCATTTTTTCCTTTAAAATACATTGACTGCCTGCTGTTTATGTTTGTTAATAGAAGTATTTAAGATAATGATGATGTGCATCATACAGTGGAATGTTTCTTGAAAAAGTTTAATGCTTACCTTTTATAGATAGTTTAAATATATGGTATCAGGCATCCTGTACAAAGTTCAAAATAATATGCCACTGGATTATCAGAACTCCAGATATATTTAATGAATTTATATATATATATATATATATATATATATATATATATATATATATATATATATACAGACTCTGTCATTACTCAACGAAACAAAACAACACTGTAGTATAATTTTTTTAATTTCATTCAAATTTTGTCATGCAAATTTATTTAGGTTGAAGAAGCTGTTGCCTGTAGCCAGACTCTGCAAAACAAGCTGCCTGACAACAAGTTTTTGAAGGCTATTGCTGCAATCCATCCAGATGCCAGAGGTCACACTTTATCACTAACATATCTTCAGAGATTACCTACTCTAGCATCAACTGTCTTAACAGAAGATGATTTGGACAAATATGATTTGGAAGTTAGAAGATTCAAAACTGATTCACTTCCCAAGTTTAAGAAGGGGCAGCAGCACATGGATGACTGGTGGGAGAGTGATGCTATTTTTTCCAGATACCCTTGTTTATGAAAGATGGTCATGTCATTAGTGAGTTGTTTTCATGGCCAACAAGTTGAATCCATCTATGTAATGAATGACATTATTGATTCTAAATCAGGAAGGATAAACATGGAAACGTACAACTCGATACAGAGCATAAAATATGCCCTAAAGAGATCTTGAAAAAGTGCAGTAAATTTCTTTAAGAAAAACGATTTCTTGCATGAAAGAACAGATGTAGACCTTTGTCAGAATATGCGCTCTGCTTGTCACCAATAAAAGGAATGATAGCTTGAAAGGAAGAAGGCTCTCATTGAGAAGGGAAAAAAGCTATTGGTCGTTTAGCCCAAAATGTCAGTGGTGACAAAACGGAAGGCTAAGGAAATCTTTGCCAAAGCCGCTAAAAGATCTCAAATCGCCTATCAGTAGGCTCCGTCTAGTGGAGAAAAAGACAAGTGAATGTAGAGGATTGTTTTTGTATATAGTTGACGTATTTTGGTCTTTATTTTACAGATTTGTTGTGAAAAGAGAGCAGTGTAATATGCTTGGTGCAAAAGTTTACTATTGTGACTTAATTACAGTGTGAACACTGACATACACATGTGAACATAATTATTGTCAAATAATTCAAGTCAAATTGTCACATTTTCGGTAAATTTATTTATTTTTCAAATATTTATTTTGTTTATATTATGATCATAAGTTGTACCAGAAGCAGATTTTTAGGATTGTAAAATGCATTTTTGGCCGAACCCTCTGGGCCCCCCCCTCCCAGATCGGGGGTGCTGCCCCTCAAGACCCAGTTGGGGTAGGACTCAAAAACCCTCTTTACAAAATTTTCAGCATATTTTATTGGGGGGAGCAAAATTGTGTCAGGTTACAGATGGCACCATTACCCCACCACCATCTTGGAGATGTGCTACTGAGATCTTTCTTGAATTTTCATTTTCTTTAATTTGCTACCCATTTTTTTGGGTACAAGAATGTACAATTGTAAAATTAATACAGTCCTACCCACTTATGTTGATGTCACTTATGTCAACAATTGTCCTATATTGACAAAAAAGCAAAGTCCTGGTCACTTGGCCTACTGTTACTACTAAAATTGTCATGCTTATTTCAAGATAAAAATAAACATATATGAGGACAAAATCCCTTTCTCCATGCTTGAACAAATCCTATGTTTTATCATTTATGTCGACAAACTGCCATTTCCTACCCATTCTTTGTTCAACAATTGATCTTGCTGCCAGGCTTTAATTTTACTACCTTATCATTTATCTCAGCAAGATGCCAGTTCCAACTTGTACTTTATTCAACAATTAGTTGATATTGCCGGCAGGCTTTAATGTCGTGGTCACATAAAAAGAAAAACAGGCTTTTGTGGTCCTATAAAGTTGGCCTTTCGTGGCGACTTGAATAAAAGCAATGAAATCTAATCTGATTCTTGCATTTTCCAAAGTGATCAGTGATTAAAACAGGATTATTATGCTGTGAACGTTTTCTTTTTAACTTTATTTTTATTTATGAATGCTACCAACGGCAGTGTTAATGCAGATTAAATTTACAGTCTCTGGAAACGAAATATTTGGCTGTATCGGGATTTTGAGAGTAAAGCATCTCGCAAAGATGTCTGAAATAATTTTATTGAGCTGACATTGTTACAATATTGTATCGAAAAATCATTTTCTTTTAATACCTCATTAGCACGTCAGTTTAAACAATATTTTGCCTTCATTAATTGTACCTGCTTGCTGCATATCTCTTGTTTGCTTTTATGTACTTTTCACGGAAGATCTTTCTAACAAAATACCAGTACTGCTTAAATTAACTTGTTGACAGAATTTCATTTCCCTGTGAATAGTCCCATCCTCTTGGTAGCCTCAATAAGATGGGAACAGACTGACCAAAATCTAGACCAACATAAAATTAAGTACATGTACTTGAAGCATGTAAATAACTGTGATAATGCCAACATTGAATATCATATTGCTTTTCATATCTGGATGTGACCGATGCAATATTTTATTGTGGATTTTATTACACAAAGGTAACCAAAATGTAATTTGTCAATATACAGGTGTCATTCACACTGGTTTTGTCTTCATGTACAGTGGCACCGTGGTCTGAAGCACTCAAGCTTACGGATCACTGCCATCACACCTCTGTCTGTGTGAGTTTAACCACAGATGTCTGCAGTTTTGTCAATAAAGCTCGACAAAATTTCTGACAACTTAAAATCACCATAATGTTATAATACTGTATAATCATGTTAGAAATTTTGACATGCTTTATTAATAAAACTGCAGACTCCTGTGGTTTAACTTGTATCTTTTTTCTGCCTCCCCCAAACACTTATCTCGACATCCGCTTATGTCAACAATTTTTCCTCGGGCCCGAGCATGTCAACATAAGCGGATAGCACTGTAGTATGTATTTGTATGATTCACAAGATTCTGGAGTAAATCAAATGGAGGATAATTCTAATGTACAGTCAGGGTTGATTTACCCCAAAATTACAATACAAAAGTAAACTATTTGCCCATAGTTATGTTCCCTTCTCTGACACTTTTATTCACATGTTTGTATATATATGATGGCATTTAGTCTAAGATAATATAAGAAATATTTTCATTTGTTATGCGTTCAAAAACTTAGCAATGTGCATGAGAAAACTGTTGTTTATAGGTGGGAGTATACCTGAGCAATAAGAAGACCTGGAAAATTGTAAAAAGTATGTATTACTCCTTGAAAATACATTTTTCATAATATAGTAAAAACTGTTATGAGTGATCTGTGCTATGTGCAACATCTGTCATTTCCAACCACAACCATAATGCATGGATTAGTTTTATTATATAAACAATGTTGTTGTGATCTACCACCTGTAGAATGTGACCACTTGCCATGAGGTCTTGGCAAGATATGCATTCTGAATGAATGCATTGCAAAACTGGGGATAAACTCCAATGGCATTTATTTAATCCAGTGAGTGCCTAGACATTCTATAAGAAAAGAAGAGGCTGGTTACTGGTGTCTGAAGTTTTGTAGGTATGCATATAGTGTTTAATATTTTCTGTTGTGAACCAGACTAAAGTACTTGGAGAATATTCCAGTACTTTGACTGGTTCCTAGCCGTAGCTGTTACCAATATGTATAAGCCTTAGTATCTAGATCTTTGAATAACTGTATTGCAAGAACAGATGACCACTCCAGTGGCCTAGTAGTAAGAGTGTCGACCATGCAGGAGGTCATGGGTTTGATCCCTAGCTGAGTCATACCAAAGACTATAAAAATCATACTAACAGCTTCCTTGTTTCGAGCTCTGCATTAAAAGTTTAGTGTTTGAATGACCTGGTGTCAGGATAATGTGACTATGTGGGACATGATGCTAAATGTGGGACATGATGCTAAATGTCTGTGGCATGATGACACAGTGCTAGACATCACTATAAGTCCCACACTGCAGACATCATAGCGATATGACTGAAAAATTGTTAAAGCCATGTTGAAAATTCAGGTATGTGGGACATGATGCTAAATGTAGGACATGATGCTAAATGTCTGTGGCATGATGACACAGTGCTAGACATCACTATAAGTCCCACACTGCAGACATCATAGCGATATGACTGAAAAATTGTTAAATCCATGTTGAAAATTCAGGTTTAGCTCACATCTGTGCAAGAAAAGACACATCTGACCGTTATGCAATTATTTGTAACAATAGTCGCTTGAATAGTAAAGAACACACTTATGAGTACTGCATCCAGGCCTTATGTTGCATGTATATTCTGTGATTATAAAAGAGTAGCAAAATGGATTTTCAGTAACATTCTCCATGCTTTCTTTGCTGGGTTTGGTGCTAGAGTTTTCTCCCCTTTCATGTCTCCTTAGGCCCCACCACCAATTCTGGTCACTGCAGCATTGCAAGTCGGTACCATTAATGTATGATTATTTACTTTCCAATTTTATACCTACACCAGCCAGTTTTGTGAACACATATAAATGTTATTAGTCCCATAAAATAGTTGTAGACATATGACCCCATTACATGACTTATTATGCTAAAGTCATTGCCTTTGCTCTAATTTCATCTAACTAAAATTCTTCCTGAAAGAGCGATAACATGTTTTTGCAAAACCAACATATAACCCATGTTTTTGCCACTTTTTTGCAAAGTTTATTCATGCCATCAAGATCTTTAATTTGGGAAGTAAATCTTGCTTTTGATCTGTATCAGCATGATGCAGAAATGGACGTGATCAGGTTTGGGAAAACCAGAACATTGGAAGTTTGTCATGACACTTGAGCAGGTATCACTTGTTAAATACACTGTCCATTAGAGCCAGATGTTATATGTGTTTGCACGAGGCATGAATGCATATCAAATATCCATGACTTGCATTTCCAGTAAGGCCACATAATCAAATCTGGAGTGTATGATGCCATTGACTACATGTACTTTTAAGTCCAACTGATAATACTTATAGGGGCATGCCTTCTATCATCTACCTACAACTAGCTACAAGGGTGGATAGGGCTAGTTAGTCCTGGACTTGTGAATAATTGGTATCTTTTTGAGATCTTTATGTGGAAAGGACTATTATTGCCATTAACCTGGGATGGAGTCAGGCCTGGGCTGCTTGCTATACCATTGAGTAGCTAAAGTGCCAACATGTTTTACCTTTTGTTTCTGTAGCATTTAATTTTCTTTTACAGATAATGCAATGTTTGGCAACTTTTCAACATGTTAATTACTTAAACATGTCATTATAGTTTAGTTGCAATAGAAGAGAATTGAAAATGCTCCAAAGTCAAACAAAGGTAGCCAAAAAGATTGTGAATCATTTCTACTAACATTTTGAGTATCTTGCCAGATGATCGAAGCTGGAATTTCTGGATTAATATGACAACTGCTCCAGGGTTGAGTAGCTTTTTCAAAACTTTATCTGGTCCAAACTGCAATGTTTAGTAGATCTAGGTACACATGTAACAGGTTCAATCTTTTCCAATCACACATGGGCCTTTAGGGAGGAAGCAACCTGTCTTGGCTGGATGTATTTGGCCTCCTAATGAGCAGGCTGATTTATCATAGAGGTTTTAAAATATGGGAGGTTGGGAATTTTTCTTGCAGGTTCAGTAGCTGCCTCTAACAATCCCAATATAAACCTATTGATTCTGAAGCTGCTTGGACTTCAAAAAGTCACCATTGCTCTTTTCCAGCCTGTATTGACATCAGATCTAAATAATACTATAGCATGCTTTACATTCTCATTTAGTTTTTTTGTAGTTGTACACTATTTTGCATGTTTCTTTCTGCCATAAGATAAAACATAACTTTAGCATTTTAAGAAAATAAAAAATATTTTAAATAAATAATCAGAAACTTTAAGACATCAGGCAATTTCAGGGAGGGGAGGGCCTGGGACAATGTTTTTCTTTTACATAATTTTGTTTTACATCTGAGCTTTTTGTAGTGCAATAAGTTGAGCAGGAATGTTTTTCATGATGTTTTAACTGATGATTACATGGCTTTCATCTAACGAATGACTTCTGGACTAGTTACATGATCAGTGTTTCCCTTCATGCACTTTTGTGTCAAGGATACACACTGGAGAAAATTGATGCACACTTTTTGTTGCCATGCATTTTTTTTAAACAAAGGATTTACAAAATGCAGCCGAGATTTATTTGATATCCAATGCTTAGGATGAGGGATGGAATCATGTATACTTAGAGCATAAGCATAGTCTGGTTACCTGTCTTTATGCTTCCTACTTGCTCTCTGCCATAAATGCATTCAAAACAAAACCAGACTAGCATTGGCAATATTATGACCGAGTAGCTTCCCCTAATCTTGCAATTGCCATCAAGCTCAACAAGATGTTGTCCAGATGTTTAACCTCAATGCTTGTTGCACTTGAAAGTGATCTCCAGATTAAAGCAGCGTGCAATAAAAATCATTAGCCATTAAAGTGAAAGAAGCTGAACAGAAAAAACTGGATCTGTCGTTAATGATAAATGGAGAAAATAATTTCCATAACTGGAATATGGCACATTCATTGGGATTACTGGTGTGACTTCTGATCGAGTGATTTCAAAGACTGCAAATCTGAATAATTCTTTCATGACAGGGGTTAAGAATTTAGAAAAATCTGTCTTTGTCAACCACAAGATACCTGGAGAACACATTATCACCCATGACCTTCTTTCACAACAAAGAAATAAGTAAACTTGCAAAGACAAATCCATTATTTGGATTACAAAGTTAGAGTTTTTTGGTTGGTTTTTAACTTTGCTGCAATGAAAGACAGATCTAAAAGTTCAAGTTTAACTTATTAAAGAGAAGATGAATTATTTAGCCTATATGATTTTTGGATAAGTGTGTCTTAGGATGAAATACAACAAAACTGATAATAGTCCACATTTTAAAACAAGTAGTAAATTAACTGTTCTTTTGGTTAAAAAGATTTATTTGGCTTTTTGTATTGGCTTATATGTAATAAAATTATTCTTTGAATGGACAAAATGTTTTAATTATGTGTTATTTTTTATTTTTAGAGAGAGGGAGAGATGTGCAAGTTGGCAATATCCTAATTCAGGTTGAACTAATATGGGTCATATGAAAATTTGTCAGTACATTTTTTACCCCCCCCCATTGTTTTACCCCATTTCTGATACAGAGGGATTTTTTTTACCCTTAGTTTTACACCCCTGGGGGGATACACTTTCATGATCAGCTAAACAATGACCACCTGACACAAAAAGGTATCTATTAGGTATCTATGCTAAGTTTCATTGATTGCAAATGACTGTAGCAGATAACAATATTCATTCTAGTTTTTATTTCTTATTTCAGTTTCTGACACAATTTGTATCACACTACTACTGGAGGACATTCATTGAAGATGAGTTGACACCTACATAACAGTATGTAATGCAGCCATGGTTGGATAATTTTCCAGAAAGGTAAAATATACAGATTTGGTATTGACTGTGGTTCTGTGTGATAATTTTATTCAATGTCAGATTGTTAGGGGGTGGTATGTGTTGTTTCCCAACCTGTGATGGTTATCATTATCAAGGAAATGGTCGACCACAGTATTAAAGTGATAGTCACGACATTAGTCGTGCCGCCAGTTAAGGTCTTGTAGCGCTTGTCGCGAATTAGTTCGTTTTTCAGGCCAGCAACAATGTACACATCCTATGACTTCTGCCTGCCATGACTGCTTGTAAAACTATATTTGATTGGTCTATTGAGGCCCAGAATGAGCATTCCATTGTGCTTTACTATGTAGTTAGCAAAGAAGTTTTACAAATACTCGCTTTTGAGCACATTGTGCCAAGAAAAAAATTAAAATGGCTGACGTTGAATATGATGGTGATTTTTTTGCGACAAATACTGGCTTCTGATAATGATGATGACAGTAATTTTAAAGTATTTAAAAAAGATGAAATTATTGGAGCTGGTAAAGTGTTGATGGAAATATGAGTAATTTTCAGCCAGAAATTGCCACAGAACTGGAGTCTGATGTACATGCTGGCTGGACGAGAAAAGATGGCATGCCTGTCAACTATCCATTCACTGGTATTTCAAAATTAAATGTCATGATCTATGAACCAATGGATTAAGACTTTTTTTAATGCAAATGTAGTAGAACAAATGAGAATTGAAAAGTTTTCTTGAACATTTATAACCGATTTGGGGTGTCTAAACTTCTAACATTACTGGAGTGGATGCTTATAAATCTTACCTTTTCTTTACCTTTGATTTTCACAATTTAGATATGACTTCGTAACAGACATAACATATGCATGTACATTGTTAGAACTAGAAAAGAATATATTTCTTTGATATATTTGAACCTTTCCCTACAAAAAAAAAATACAGATGAAATAAAATGGTAATTTGTTGTTTTATCTGTATTTACACCTTTATATGCAAATATGTTAAACTTACCCATGTGCCTTGATGCTAATCTTAAAGTTTAGACATCCATCATATAGGGTTTGTGTATCTGTTGTGTATATTTATTGAAATACATGCAATTTAAAAACTATGCCATTTTTTTCCCTTCTCCAAACATTTGAGCACTGAGGGATCTTGTACTGTAATGCCCAGATAAAACATACAGTAAAGTAAAATATGAAACTAATGGGTGGAATAACAGATCTGAGCATATAACAGTTTAATCAATTACACAGACTAAATGAAATTGAATGATACACTATCTCTTAAAGGTAGGATTATAAAATCTACATAGTCATACCGTTATATCAATAAAACAAATTTCATCCTGTAATCGATTGAACAACTGAACTCAAATTGCCAGCATGTCAGCATAACCTGGTTTCTTCTGGTCCTTTCCCGATCACTGTTGGTAACATTTCTTTTCCTTCTCTCTCTCTCTCTCTCTCTCTCTCTCTCTCTCTCTCTCTCTCTCTCTCTCTCTCTCTCTCTCTCTCTCTCTCTCTCTCTCTCTCTTTTTCTCTCTCTCTCTCTCTCTCTCTCTCTCTCTCTCTCTCTCTCTCTCTCTCTCTCTCTCTCTCTCTCTCTCTCTAACTCTCTCTCTCTTTTTCTTCAGCCTAATTGGGTCATCAACTCTGATTTGATGTAGTCTTTCAACCTTGGACATTTTACTTGAGAGAATTTACTTGTTACTGTTACCCAGATGAAACTTGGATTACTGAATTTCGCAAAGGAAATTACTTAAACATTGAATTTTATCTAGGACCCCCCTTGTCAAGCTTAACCTATTGAATAATTTTCTACAACTGCCACAATTTTAACACTCCCATTGAAGTCATAATGATTCTTTCTAGTCTGTCTTTATTAAAAACTATTCTGGAAAATATAATTTTATATTTCACATGCCCAGAGCTGCCGACCCTCAAGATATGGATGTGAATTTTGTGACTGTTGAACAGCTGTTTACAGATTCACGCAACATGCAAAGAGAATCATGAAATTCCTAAATTCTCAGTTATTTTGAATCTTTAATAAACTAACCTTTTTCGTGTTAATTGTCAGTCATGATATCTGCATTTGCTGAAACAGTCTGGTACTGTTAGTTGTGTTTTAGTAGAACTATAGCCAATTGAAGTGCAGTTGGCTTGGTAGCAAGCATTTTAAGCTACATATACAGGGCTTCCATTTGAATTTTATAGATTCCTTACACAATGTTAAACGGACGCACTTTATAGTTTCTAAAGTAAGTTGTTTGTGTGCATGTGTTTGTGTGAGAGAGAGAGGTCTCTCTAGAATTTTGGAGAAAATAGGAGATTCAGCAGCAAAAGATGCAATCCCCTCTCACAAGAATCTTGAGTACACATGAAGGAGATAAATATCCATCATAATGCCAGGAATAAAGAGACACAAAACATCATTAGTTTTACTTATTTGTAATTCCTTAAATATTCATGTATTAAAATTGACATCCCGACATGGGATGATGCTACTCAAGGCCATTATTTAGACAGTAAAACGTCATGCCCTTCAAAACAAATATTGAGCAAGGCATCTTAATTACAGAACTGGATGATCAGGAATTTAATTTAAAATTTTGCACTGAAAATTCATGTGCTCAATCCCGAGTGCTGTATTTCATTACTCTCATATTCTTTTAATATTTGTAAAACGGTGTTCGTTGGTACTTTTTTCTGATTGACATCTTTTGAAGTTTGCAAAGATCTGCTCTAACAGTTTTCTTTATGTAACATATACCAGTCACACCATAAAGCATCATGATTATAATCGGACACCATTTTCTCTAGACTGGTCCACTACCTAATTTTAATATTAATATAATGAATGTATGAGACAATGGTCATATAGATCTATTTTCTTGAAAATAAACTGGGTCATATACGGTTGATATAAATAGAAAACAAGGAAAATTCTTACTCAGCCGTATTAAAAATGATAAACACAACTTTTTGATTTGTTTTACTTTTTAATTTACCACACCAGCGTAATCCATATATTTGAGAAATTTAGGTCAGCAATTTTTATTGCGTCTATTGTGACTCTTAGGCTGGTTTTTTTTTAATGCATCATTTTTTTATTTGTTTTCATCGGAGCTGCACAGTTTTGCAATATTGGATACCCTGATGTATAAGAATAGTTTTACAAATCTTTGATAGAAACCAGGGGCCTAACCAGAATTTTCTTTCCCACAATGCACCACCACCACTTATTGACTTGCCATTCGTCTTTACATCTTGAAAATATCTTCACTGCCAAAGCAAAAAAATTTATTGCACAAAAAGTGAAGTTAGTTTGGAATATACAGAAAATTGGCCATGCATACAGTCTTAAAACATCGATATACATCATGCTTTTTGCACGCAGTGTGCCACATATTTTAGCATTGGGTATGGTGGCAGATATGATGTGAGGAAGCAAATACAGGTTGGGAAAGTTAAGAACACCCAGCAGATTTCACCTCTGGAATATTTTAAGCCATCATCGGAAGATCTGCAAACTACCAATGCTGAAGCATTGTTTGTTAATTTTCTTGTTGAACAGAAGCTACCTTTATCAGCTGGTGACCATGCTAAACATTTGTACTGACAAATGTTCCCGGACTCGAAGATCGCTTGAAAATTTTAAAAAATGCTGCACTAGTTAATGCAGTGTTGGAGAATGCCACAGAAAACTTGGTACTTCGCAGGCAAATATCTTTATTTTCTGTAGCGACTGATGATAAAGGAAGCCATGCAGCTATATCCAGTGGTGGTTAAATGTTTCAGTCCTGACCTTGGCATGGTTACAACAGAGATGTTATCCATAGAAGCATGCTACAAAGCTTCCTGAGGTAATTTGTTTACTCAGCTTGTATAATAAAACAGTTTATAATCAGTAGTGTATATCATTTTTTTTCAAGTATAGAATTTATGTAAATTGAATAAAATGTATTAAAAAACTACATCAGATACCCTCGTCATAATTTCCTTGTTTCGTTCCAAATAAAAGTGACAAATTTACTTAACATTCTCAAAAAACTTATTTATACCCCTCTTCATTTAGGAGATTTCCACTGTTTATTTCAAAATATTATTTGTTCATATTTATCGCTTTTGCCCATTTATTTTAGTGGTATATTCTTGCTTTGTTTACTTTACTGCATAGTTTTTTAATGTATTATTTTTGCAGGGGAAAATATCTTCACATTGATTGATGGAGCCTTCAAAAGATAATGGATTCCTCTGAAGAATTGCTTATGCTTTGGCTCCGATAATGCTGCTAGAAAGGAAAAATCCTGGCAATTTTAAGCAAGGCCGCTATGTCATCTGTTGCATCTTGCTGCAACGAAAGCTACTGATGAATTTCATTCCTTTAGAGGAAATCTTTACAGGTAACCATGCTAAACTGACTTCTTCTTTTCAACATGATTTTTCAAGACCAATTTAAGCTCTTTCAGTAATGCGTATTTGAGATAAACATCAAGTTCATCTGTTACAAATTTAAATTATTTTTTGCTGAACAGCTTTAATAGTCCTAGTGCCACTCATGTAATAACAGCATTGACTTTTAGCGTTTATAAGGTCTTCAGCTTCTCAGGATAACCACATTCAGCTGGTTCTTTATGTTTTGCAGATATTTATGTCAGGAGCTCAAACGAGTCTAGAAAGAATGCAAAGTTATGGTCTGGAAGATTTAAAAGTATGGACCCACTCGCTGGCTCTCCTTGCTCAACACCATTACCTGCATTATTGAGCAGTGGTGGGTGTCTTAAATCCTTCTTCATATCTGAATTACATCACACATCAAGCCAGGTACCTACAAGTGCTGCTGTAAATGGAAGCCACAGACTTGCCAACTCTTACGATTTTGCCGCAAATCTTTAAAAAATTACCCTTAAAATATGGAATTATGACATACAAGCAAAAACAATGGAAAATGATAGTTGCCAAAAATCCAGATAATTGGTTCAACTGTGTTTTATTTGGATCCGGGTTTCATCTTAGAATTAGTGAAATTAGTTAGGAACAAGACTAACTGTACAGCGGCACCCCTGACACATTTAACTGCACTTATTTGTTCAAGCGAAGTGTCTGCATGATCAAACTGCTGAGTATACAATTTTTTAAAATTGGCACACTGAAAGTGATGCATGTTTAAGAAGAAAGGAAAATAAGCCTCTAGAAAAGTTTTAAAAACCACTTCGGTGGCCTAGTGGTTCGAACGTCTGCCTTGGATTCGGGAGGTCATGCGTTATATCCACAGTCGAGTCATGCCAAAGACTTACAAAAATGGTACTAACAGCTACCTCGCTTGACGCTCAGCATTAAGAGGTTATTATTAGGACTGGTAAGCCTGGTGTCAGGTTAATGTGACTGAGTGGGACATCATGCAACATATCTGCAGCATGATGCCCCAGGGTTAGACATGACTATAAACTGCCACTGCAGATATCGTTGCGATATGACTGAAAAATTGTTAAAGCTACATTGAAAATATTAATCACACTCACACATATAATCAACACAGAAAAATAAAAAGGAATATTCAGATTCTTGTGAATAAAAAATGGAAAGGACATAATTACATTTATTTGACATCACATGCTAGTTTGAGTGTCTGGTGGCAGGAGATACGATTGCGTTCGTCTTATGAAATGGAAAAAGAATTACCAAGAATTATGTCAAGATGAGAGATAGCAACAAACCGTTGAGTTGCATGTGGTTTGGAACTAAAGTTTGTGCAACTGTACTAGTGGTAAATAAGATCTACACATACTTTACAAACTTTTAAGATGAACATTATGTTGCCGTCGCTGCATCAAATGTTTGTTTTCCAACTTTACAATAGCAGTTATTGATATATTGTTACACCTTACTGAAAACTTGTCAATCTTACAGGGAAAAAATTTGCTGCCTTACCGAGATGGACTCATTACAATTGGCAGGAAAGTAGCCAAAGTGAAAAGCCAGGAAAGAGAGTTGAGAGAGTTGTAGCCTTTTTGAAAACCCATTTTCAAAGCTATAGTGCTTGTTCCTTAAATTTATTCTACCATTGTTAACAAAAACCAACCTTGTGCTGCAACAAGAGGCACACGTGCACAGAATGAGAAAGATACTGGAAGAATTGTTGAATGAGCTGTATTGCTTTTTAAAGCCAGAAGCTGTTATGGAAGTGGATTGCCTCAAGAGGAGTAATACCAGAGAGAACAGCATGACTTGTCATTGGCCAAGCAGCCATGGTATGTCGGAAGCAAAAAGAGCTGGGTTTCAGTCATCAGCATCTATTACTGGTGAGTTGATGTTTACTGCATTTATTTGACAATAATAGTTTTATAGTGACTTCCATCACTCTTAACAGTGCATTATTGAATTTGTTACCAGTTGTAGAGATCTTTTTCCAGTGATTTATGTTCTTTTATCCATCTTTCCAGCTGTAAGACACTTCTACAGACAAGCATGTAACTACATTGTAAAGAAGTTTCCTAATGACAGTGAACTTTTCAAGCATGTGAAGATATTTGATGTTGGCCAGAGAATAGAAGCAAAGACAAACATCAGTGACTACTTTTTAAAGGTTTACTCATTCCGAGCAGAAAAAGACCAACTTGGCACTGTGTTTTTCCAATTTTCAGGTATAAAGCTCTATTTTCAGTATGTCACCCTTTGCAAAATGAAACACAATTAAATTTCTTCTTTTTTAACATTTTAACTGTTTGCAGATTTTTTTACACAACGAAAAAGATAGGCCATTTGCTTTCATATACAGTAGAACCTGTCATGAGCAACCTCTGCTATGAGTGAACAGATATCATGAATGACCACAATTGTAACACATGGATCAGTTTTATTAAATAAACGCTTTGCTACGATCGACCACCTGCTGAATGAGTCCAGCAACAGCTATTTCTTGGAAAAATATGCATTTTGACAATGCTATGAAAGACCACATCACAAAAAGAAAATGATCAATACCATTGACCTTGACATAATCCTTTGTAAACAAGAGCTCAGGATACATGTAACAAAGTGCACATTAAATAACACTAAACATCTATAAAGCAAGATAAACACTGCTAACCATCGTTTAATCCTTAATATCAACAACTGCATGAATAGTAAAGAATACAAATACAAATACAGTCCTGCGTAAGGTGTCATTTGTAAATTGTAGTAAAACAGATTAAAGTACATGTCACTAATCGCCATCGCAGTGATGAAGTCATGTGAATTGTCAGTAAGTTTAACCATTTTTTTTTTTCAAAGTTAGTAATGATGGACATACACGGTCAATTTAGAGGTTTGCATTTTTTCTTTATCTTTGTGAAAACCCACCCATTGCCGATTGTACTAATGTCCCAGTGTTAAATCTTTTGAAAGGGATTTAGTGTACAGTTGAGTACATCGTTTGTCTTTCCAGTTAATCTGTAATGCATGAGGATTAATGAGGCCTTTGTCTTTAACAATAGTAAGTGAGAATAGTTTCCAGATTTATTTTTTTATTATTTCTTTTTTTTACAGTCATGTGAATTGTCAGTAAGTTTAACCGTTTTTTTTTTTTCAAAGTTAGTAATGATGGACATACACGGTCAATTTACAGGTTTGCATTTTTTCTTTATCTTTGTGAAAACCCACCCATTGCCGCTTGTACTAATGTCCCAGTGTTAAAACTTTTGAAAGGGCTTCAGTGTACAGTTAAGTACATCGTTTGTCTTTCCAGTTAATCTGTAATGCATGCAGATTAATGAGGCCTTTGTCTTTAACAATAGTAAGTGAGAATAGTTTCCAGATTTATTTTTTTATTATTTCTTTTTTTTTACAGTCATGTGAATTGTCAATAAGTTTAACCATTTTTTTTTTCAAAGTTAGTAATGATGGACATACACGGTCAATTTAGAGGTTTGCATTTTTTCTTTATCTTTGTGAAAACCCACCCATTGCCGATTGTACTAATGTCCCAGTGTTAAATCTTTTGAGAGGGCTTTAGTGTACAGTTGAGTACATCGTTTGTCTTTCCAGTTAATCTGTAATGCATGCGGATTAATGAGGCCTTTGTCTTTAACAATAGTAAGTGAGAATAGTTTCCAGATTTATTTTTTTATTATTTCTTTTTTTTACAGTTTTTTACCAAGCCACCTTTTGTTTACCCGGTTGTAGATGGTCTTAACCTTTGTTTATCCAGCTAAAATGCTGGTCATTTAAACTTTACCTCAAAAAAAATAGTTTCTTGATGGGTTAATTAATTTTTTTTGTTGTTTCGTTCATTGCTAAATAATATATATACCCTGTATCCTGATCGAAAATCAAAATACATCTAGTCGTTATTACAACAACAACATTAATAACAATGACAGAAACTCTGAAGAAAAAAAGAAAAATTTTAACACTGGAATAAAGATTTAATGTAATTGAAAGAAGTGAAAAAGGGTTTGTTTCTTTTGCAAGTCACATACATGTGCTAATAGATGTACATATTCAATTGGTGATGTCCAATTATAAAATTTGATTCACAGATTGATGTACACTGTACATCTTTATTATATAATGTTATTTTGAGAGGAATGCATGAAATATTTAACTAGATTTATAATATAGGGTATGATACATGTACAGGTATGTGTATTTTTTTTCTTCAGTGCTAACTACTAACCAGGAAACTAGTACATTTTGACGCACCTGTTATGAGATCATCTGTCCTGAGAGACCACTTTTGGTTGGCAGGAGCAGTCTCTCTAGACAGGTTTTACTGTATATGCATCTGTGTGTCTGTGTGTTTATCAAACTTATATTCCTATTTCTAATTTCAGATGGATTCCTCAGTGACTACCATTTTAACAATAGTGGAAAGAGTGGACAAAAAGTGGTTGAAAGTTGGAGAGATTCTAGCATCAGATGGAAGTCAGAAGTATTCCTCTCAGGCAATATTCATGCTGTAGCTCCTGTTTATTCCTCATTGCAACAGTAACAGTGATTGAGTATTTTCTTCAGTTAGGAAAAAAAAGACAGACTTTAGGGCCTACTTAGGTGCAGAAAATTTGTCAGAAAGTTCGGTGATGAAGATCAACCAGCAGGCAAGAAGACTGATCTGTTTTGAAAACAAATTTACAAACAACCAAATGAGGAAGTTCAAATTTGCCACAGTATTATATCTTGATAAATAACGACAAGAACAAGTGATGTTTGTGAATAACATAATAAATAGAAATGCAGATATATTTCTGCATATATATATATATATATATATATATATATATATATATATATATATATATATATATCTATATAGAGTTATTTTTTTTTTAGATCCTGATATAATTTACTGACGGTCAAGTGGATGGCGCTATTGTCATTGTAATTGTTACTAATTCTTGTCAGAATTCATTAATTTTTATCCATATTTTCAATAATTGTGAGTCTGGATGGTTGGCAGCTCTGTATGCCCCATGATTTCCCAAAATTTGTCTCTGGTTTCTCTCTGCTTGGCCATTTCACTTGACCCTATGTTATCATGTCTGTCAGGCCATTACCCTAGCAGATCCTAATCAAAATCCAATCTTGTTCCCAGACCAGAGAGATTAACCATCACAAGGTACAAAGTTATTGAGAACCTAGCCCCTACATCAGTCCTTCTGCTGTTCACATATCATGATTAACATGATAAAATATTGTGAGAACATTCATTGTAACATTACACAGGCCATCTTTTGAAGATAAAAATCTGGGATTTTCATTCTCCAAAATTTTGGATATGTGACCTGAGTTATAACCTAAACATAATCAAGTGAACCATTCACCTCAGACTCCCCTAGCCTACTTAAACAATTTGCCCCTACATTTTCACTACCCTTAATATATTGTACCAGGACCTGGTACTACTGAAGAAAGAATGACCATCTCATCAAGCAGTCATTGTCAAATTGTATTGGACTAAATAGGTGATTTGTTTGTGGTCAGTTTCCATAAGAAAATTTTTAACCCTACTTGTGATATTGGAATTTAGATATCCCAGAAATAGTGACCATGCATTCTTTGTCTGAGACTGAATAATCATGTTTTGCAGTCAACAATTTCCTTGTACCATATGAAATCATAAATGATTTTACCTCATAATCTTGCACTTGCACTGCCTTATCACTACTTGCATCTGACATCAGCCTGTCCTTCAGCATCTGAAATATGCATGTCTTTCCAAATAAGCTTCATTCAAGCCATCTTCCTAGTTAAGTCGGTCAGTGGGCAGTAGCACAAAGGTTAACAACATACTGAGTATTTTCAAAATGGATCAAACTTCCGTCTTAGTGGTCAGTCGTACCACATCCCTAAGTTCATTCACATTAGAGCTATGTGAGGTAAATGTGTCTTTGCTGAGGGTGTGACCTACGTAGGGTAGTTTCTTAAACTCTGCATGGCACTTAGACTGACATGCGGTAAGTCTAGTCAAAGTCAGTCTTGAGATTTTCTCAGCAAAATTATATGGTTGTCCCAAGTAGCTATTGTTTGTCCACGAATTAAAAAACTCCATTTCCCCCTTAATGATTTGAGTAACTTTCTCATCATATAGGGTGAAGAGGCTTAGCACAGGGTTGGTGCTGGCTTTAAGAATGTTTTTGCCAGAAAATCTACATCCTCAATATTTTTAATTTTCCAGAAATGTTTCCGTTTCATGCTACAGTAATACCCATTTATCTTGACATCGTTGGGTTCAAGATAATATTGTTGACATAAATGGATGTTTTGATGAGAGTTGGAGGTGGGTGGGGGGGCTGACCTTTTGCAAACAAGTGACTTTTTTAACAGGTGGTCTGTCATCAGTGACAAGGGTTTACCAAGAGAAAACAACCAAGGCAAATATTGATTAAATGAAGACAAAACTAGACTGAAATATTCTTGTATATTGACAACTTTTTTGTTTAGTATACTCTTCAGTTAAAGTACATGTATATGAAAATTCCATGTATTTGAGTATTAGATCATATGTTAGAAAATTCATGTATCAGTTACATCCGGAAAACACAAATAACATGTATCAATAATGGTAGTTCTTGTTTAATCTATATCCAGTTTGCATCAAACGCATGTCACTAAACAATATCATCCAGTATTCCTTGCCCCCAGGAACATGTACTTGTCCTAGATTTTGATTAGCCAAAGACAACAATCATCTTGTCACTGTTACCAAGGGGATGAGGCTGTTCATAGAAAAATGAAAATTTAAAAAAAATTAACAAACATCCTTGCAAGATGTCCCACCTTCAACTAACTTGATGGACAGATATCTATTTTTCAAAAGATTGGAAATTAAATTTGTGTTTTACACCACCATAGGTAGTGATCGTAAGCATAAACTATTTTCTTGCAAACAGGAAATTTTCACAAAACAACAAATGTTTCAAATCACAATGGAAAATGGAACAATCAGTCAGGTCCTCTTGCTACCATTGGCAGCTGACATAGCTTGATGAAAGGTCCTCTGCATTTATTTAAGATTGTAGTTGACTTGCTTTGATCAAGGCATATGTGCAATTTAAGGTGCTACCAAATGCCATCTTTGGAGGACTAAACAAGATCCATTTATTATTGTGGTGGCAACATCAATTAATTGTAAAACAATCGTGAAAAATTAATTTTTTCATTTGCTTAGTATTTATACAGAACGATTGGTGCTTCAAATGTAGTCACTTTTCTTTGAAGTTTCTGCTGTTGCATTAAAAAAAAGCTTTGTGTGGTCAGTTGTAGTTGTTACTGTTCCCTCTTCACAGATTGGCTGATTATAGCTGGACCAGTAGGATCACTATTTGAGTGTATCACAGCATACAGTGTTCAAGCCTGATGTCAGCATACAGTGTTCAGGCCTGATGTCACTGTCAGCATACAGTGTTCAGGCCTGATGTCAGCATACAGTGTTCAGGCCTGATGTCACTGTCAGCATACAGTGTTCAGGCCTGATGTCAGCATACAGTGTTCAGGCCTGATGTCAGCATACAGTGTTCAGGCCTGATGTCAGCATACAGTGTTCAGGCCTGATGTCAGCATACAGTGTTCAGGCCTGATGTCACTGTCAGCATACAGTGTTCAGGCCTGATGTCAGCATACAGTATTCAGGCCTGATGTCAGCATACAGTGTTCAGGCCTGATGTCAGCATACAGTGTTCAGGCAGAGTTGTCCCTGGCTTAACCTCAATATTTTGTTGCCAATTTTCAAATAATGTCACCAGAACAAGTAGTAAATATTTTACCATGTCTATTAATGCAATAGGCAATGAAAATTGAAAAAGGTCGGAAAGTATTTTGTCCTTATTGACAACAAGTAAAACAGAACAATCCAGTCATATTATTACAAAATAAATCATTACATGACTGTTTTGTAACAAAGTTTAGTTAATGACATTTTATTAATAAAAGTCTATGATCGTACTTTGCAATGTAATATAAGTGACATATAATGCAACCGTCAATTTCACACATTTAGAAATTAAATGCCTTCCCCCTTTATGGCTAGCTTTGCAGTGTACATTTCCGTCAACTAGAAATTTAATTTTGCTGTGATTTACATGCTTTTCAGTGAATTGCTTCCTAAATCCCAAGAACGATCACTGAATGCTGTAGATTTTTTCTTAAGCAGACTAGGATCTCCATTCCCAGCAATGAAATTTAGACCAGTTAACACCTGGCATCAATGTACCTTATATATAAGCATTAATTACCAACATTAAATTAAAAGAAGGACTGGAGAAACATATCACAGAGCATATATACCACCCCACCCCCCAACTAATTTGGAATAGATATGTTGTTTAGTAAGCAGTGTTGTATGTATATATGAGCTAACAGTAAGAAAATAAGGTGGGATATAAAATGTGGGAAATTGTTATCGTATGTATGGTAGCTTGAGACCACATTTGAACTGTTAACATGATTTCACACCCATTTTTAGGCATTGTTATAACAAAAATGGGCATTGTCTATTTATCAATTGCTAGTGCTTTTACTCACTGTAGAACAGGCGGTTTCTTTGAAGTATGTCAAAGAGGCTTAAGTCTAACCTTTATTTATTGTGCAATTTTGGTACAGCTGATCAGACTATTAAATGGGGCACTTGCGGGGGGGATAACACACTCTTCAGGGAGAGAAACGGCTTGACGTTTGAGAATTTTCACATGTATTGGACACGAATAATTGGTTAATATTTAGTGAAGACAATGCTTAAATATGCCACATGCCACAAAAAATTCCCGATGGTAGGTACATATCTGCATTTTTTTTATTCATTTTGCCAGAATTTGTTTGTGTAAAGATTTATTTTTTGAATGACATGCTAGAGTAACTGTACAGCATTAAATAAATTTATTCAGCAACTATTTTACTTCTTTAGAAATCTTTCTGTACATTTGAAATTTTAACACAGGAGGGCCTTTTTTCATTGGAATGTATATGGATTTTTTGGAACTATTGGAATTGAAAGGACTTTTAGGAAATAAGAATTCTTTCACAATGCTGTAAATGAATTTAATTCTTTTACTCATGTATTTTGAGAAATTATTTTTGATTATGTAAAACTTGTTTTGCTATTTCTCGTTGTGTAGTTTAAATCCCTGGAGTTGTAACACAGGATTTGGCAAAAGTAAAAAATGAATGAACTAAATTAACATCAATAAAGCCAGCTGTAAATTAGTTGATGACTTGTGCTTTGATACATATATCACAGAACATCTTTAATTTTGTATCATATCCCAGCTTTTGAGAAATTTTTGGGAACTTTTGACCCCTTTATCATGATGTGGTGTTGCACATGAAGCATTACTACCATCACTACACATAGATGATGTTGGACTGTCAGGAATAACATCAAGTTTAGTGGCGGTGTTGTCTGATGAATTTGTACTAAATCTAAAATGCTGTTAATTTTGTTAAGTTACTCTTAGGATGAGACAATAAACACAATAAATGTCCAACTTGTGTTTACCCATGATAAAGTTGCACTTTTAACAGTATGTAATTCTGAATGAAATTTTTTTTTTCCATTTGCTTTGTATTTATACGCAGCACTCAGTACTTCAAAAGTAATCAGTTTTCAACGAAGATTCAGGAAAACGTTTACTGGTATATGTAAAATAAACAACAGAAGGATTAGCTGTTTCAGTTATTTGTAGCTGTTTCTGTTCGGTTTTCATGGGTCAGTTGATTGTGGGTATAGTTTAATAACATAACTTAGCATATGCAGCCTACAGTACTCAGGCCAGATGTCAACATAAGCAGATTATTATGTAACAATGCACCTTAAAGATAGGTTTGTCAATATGAACAAATGATTTGTTTTATGCAACATATTCCAGTGCATTGTGTAGTCAAAGGTGGCTTCCTTTCACGGCCCCTTCAAATTTATCCATTTCATATCCATGATTGTATGTATAAATTAAACAGCCATAAAGGCTGTTGCCCAAAAAATCACCAGATATATTTGTTGCCAATATGGAAAAAAAATCAAAATTTGTGACGTTGGCGAAGCCCAGGACAGTCCCGGGTTCATGCTTGATGTTAGCATATTTTACTCGGGCCTGATGTCTCCATAGTGTTCAGGCCTGATGTCAGTGTTCAGACCTGATGTTATCATAGTGTTCAGGCCTGATGCCAGTGTTCAGACCTGATGTTATCATAGTGTTCAGGCCTGATGTCAGCACAGTCTTCAGGTCTGATATCATAGTGTTCAGACCTGATGCTATCATAGTGTTCAGGCCTGATGTCAATGTTCAGGCCTGATGTCAGCATACAGTCTTCAGGTCTGATATCATCATAGTGTTCAGGCCTGATGTTATAGTGTTTAGGCCTGATGTCAGCATACAGTGTTCAGGTCTGATATCATAGTGTTCAGCCCTGATGTCATAGTGTTCAGGCCTGATGTCAGTGTTTAGGCCTAATGTCAGCATACAGTGTTCAGGCCTGATGTCAGCATACAATGTTCAGGCCTGATATCAGCATATTGTACTCAGGTCTGAAAATTGCATACAGTGTTCAGGTCTGATATCAGCATGGTGTTCAGGCCTGATATCAGTATGTTGTACTCAGGCCTGATATATGCATACAGTGTTCAGGCCTGATATCAGCATACACAGATCATGATATAGCAAACACTATTAAAATGTTTGTCAGTATCAACAAAGGATTTGTTTATGTAACAATAGATTACAGTTTATTTCAAGTTTGCAACTTCCTTTAATGGTGCCTTTGAATTACTCCACTCCAAACCAATATTGTATATACGATTTTTAACAGCCAAAAATATTTTCGCCAAAAAATCATCAGATGGACATTATGTCACCTATTAGGGATACAAAATTGTAGTTTACGACATTGGCGAGGCCTAGCATGGTCCTTGTTAGTGTAATCTAGACTCCATATGGCAGGACTACCAATTGGTACATTGCATGGTCCTTGTTAGTATAATCTAGACCCCAAATGGCAGGACTACCATTTGGTACATTGCATGGTACTTGTTAGTGAAATCTAGGCCCCAAATGGCAGGACTACCAATTGGTACATTGCATGGTCCTTGTTAGTGTAATCTAGACCCCAAATGGCAGTACTACCAATTGGTACATTGCATGGTCCTTGTTAGTGTAATCTAGACCCCAAATGGCAGGACTACCAATTGGTACATTGCATGACTTGGAGTACATGATGAATGTGCACCTGCTGTATAGATGTGATTGTAAATTGAGTCCAACTCCAAACTGCACAGACCCAGATCTGCTTGTGTATTGCATGATGGCAGGACAGGATTTGTATCGCTTGTGGTTGGGCCATACATGAATATAGATGAACATTATCTTGTGTAATGCATGGCTTTTCTTTATAAATACATGCCCTCAACTGGAGGCAGATAGACAAGCAGGATATGGCCAATTTCTTGTCTTATAAAACTTCACAACTCTGATCTTTAAAAAAAAAAAAAGAAGTTTGCCTGTCAGTGTGTATGTGAACCTTGTTTCTTGCAACTTGTGCATCTTTGGAACAGCAATGACTGTATACATTGGCACAGTCCAGACAGAGGACTTGTTCAATAACATAACTGCATTAGTTTCATTCTCTTAAAGATTAAAGCACAACCAGATCCTATGAGAATTGTTAAATTTTGGATCATTAATAAACAGAAAGGGTACATCTTTTTGTTGTAAGTTCATTTGCAGTAAAATAAGAGTTTTATAGAGAAAGGTGCAGAAGAGTAGTTTAAGTGAAAATTGAGATGGCTTTTGTTTTTTGTTGTTTATTCTGTATGAAAGTCTTCTAAAGGACAAATGAGCAAAAAACTATGCCCATATTCACTGTGGAATGGAAAAGGCTACCTTCACAGTTATGCTCGACTGCTCAAGTTATGTTAGAGCATCCACCTCGGATGTGGGAGGTTGCGGGTTCTAACCCCAGCAGAGTCATATCTAAGACTTGTAAAAATGTTATTAACAGCTGCCTTGCTAGGCTCTCAGCATTAAGAGGTTAGTGTTAGGACTGGTCAGTCTGCTGTCAGGATAATTTTACACACATTTACATAAGTATTTACATCTCTGAAACTTTATTTCAGTTTCTTTTGATTTTCAGTGTGTTGTAACACACACATTATTATATGCAATACATGCTCAGGCCATGCACTTTTCATAAAGTAATTAAGGGTTTTAAAGTCTATTCAGCAGGCGTCTGTGTTTCTTTTAACTGTAAAAATGATGTTATTGTGTTTGCATTCAGGGACTTCCTACAATATGTATGCATTTTTATATCATAGAAAAGATTTGTCACAGTTTGCATTGTTGTGTGGCAAGTAGTTGCTGAATAATTAATTTCAGATTTGGGAAGCGGATACCCCAGTCTGTCTTATTATATCCAGCCAGTAGCTACAAAAGCTCCTTTTCTGGTTATCGTCTGTTAATATATGAACACTCACCAGGCAGCATTTATATAATCCTCAAACTCATCTTTAAGTGCTTCATGATTCAGGTGTGGAGCAACTAAGAAATGAAAGTGTTGCTACCAGTAAAAGAAAGATATGAAAGTTATTTTGAAAAACGAATTTTCAAGGTGTAATATTAACTTCTTGGCATTTATAATGGTCTCATTATTATATATTTATACTTTTATCCCATAAACCCTTAGTCCTACAATGTAAGACCTCGACCTGATATTTATTTTTTGGACCTTGCGGTCTCATTGCCCAATGATGGTGATTTGTAGAATGATCTGAATATTTCACGCTTGACAAACCATATCAGCGCTTATGGTTATAATGTCTTAGTCAGACTTTACTTTCACTGATGTCTTCTTTCCTAATAAACTCCAATTTCCACACAAGCAAATGGACATTTTCAAATTCCATTGGCCAATATTTTAGTTTGATGAAATGTGGTAGAAGTTGGCAATACCGAAATCGGTTAAAAGTATCATAATCTTGAATGCAACAAAGCTAACACTTTCATCAATATTAATATACTTTAATTCATTTCATTTAAAAAAGATACTTTCATTTACCCCAATTTTGGCATTCAGGGCTTCCATCACTTTCCCAAACATGTTAGAGTTATCCCCACATTGATTGCACATAGCGTTAAAAAAATTACATGCAGACTCGAAGGATTAACAAAAAAATTTAAAAGTTAAAATATAAAAATATGAATTGTTATAAGAAAAACCATACAAAACTTGCGTGGCTATGCACTGGCAAAAACGAAGGAAAAAAAAGACAAATTGTGGGTAAAACATAGTTGACATGTATGACTTTTACACATTTTTTAAAGCTGATTTTTATTGCAATATTTCTGAAAACATATTTATTAAGAGAGTCATGTCCATTTTGAATTCAGTATAGATGAGTTTACACATTGTACTGGGTAATTTGACTATTGTAATACAGGAAAGGTGAATGCATAGCAAAATGTATAATGTTGAATGGGCATTTTTTACAGATAATGATGAAAAACAAACACTAAAGCTTATTCCTAATTGATGCCATTGTCATGCATTCCACATCATGATGGACACTGAATTTGTTAACTGAACTTGATTCATACTGGTCAGATTGCAAAGCAGTTCTAAGTTATGGATTGATGATACATGTTAAGAAGAGTCCATCCATTAATTTGGCCTCTACACTGAGGCTAGGTTTTTGAATTCAGTTACTTTTCTCAGCACTTATTGAGTTGCATAAATTAGTATGTAAAGGTATCTGTGAATGCACAAGCCATCAATTATGGAAACACGGTCATATTGACCCGGTATTTGTTTGAAATTCAGCCAATGGTGTTTATCTATTTTACTCTTTTAATAACAAATTTATTTTTCTCTTTCATTTCAGATATTCCAAAGATCATTTGAGGGTTTGAATTAAAACTGGAAATCGTCACTGAGGTAGAAGACTTGGGATTAAATATGTATGCAGTTTCTTAGCTTATAAAGACAGCATTATATTTAAGTAACAGAAACAGAACAACCATAATTTAGGATGACACATTGTCCACTGTTACCATGAAGCCATGGAAACTGTGAAGAAAGGTAACTATGTGGGAGTTGTTATGGGATCACTTAAAAATTTTGACACGTAGGATATAGAGGCTAAGATTTAGAGCCAACACCAGTATCAAGTACCACCTCTGATCGGTTTTTTACACTCGGTAACAAATGCCATTACTGATGTAAACTTAAGACTGAGTCTGAAAAACAAGATAATACTGTTGCTACATTAGAAACAAAAAAGGAATGTGGCTCTTGTGGGGGAGCTGACTGTAGTTGTGCCTTTTGTGATGATATATTTGCCGTGAGCATGTGATAGAATATTACAAATGTAGAGAATTTTGTTGACAGTACTGCATGTGCAGATGCAAGTCTTTAGATTCAGTGCATTGGTATATTTGGGGTTATTTGTAGCGTGCTTATTTATTCTGAAAGCAAGGATAAACTGCTCTGTGGCAATTACCAATAAATATTATAAGTCAAAGTAAATTTTATGTTTTTCTAAAGAAAGAAACAAAATAGAGTTGACTGAAAGATCAGACAGTATGGAGATGTTACTAGACAATAAATCGGACCTTGTTGAGCACAATGAACAGCTTGGAAATAGCAAAATTGAATTTGATAAAATCACTGAAACAGCTCAAGACATTGACCAAAACCTGAATAATGGAATTAAAAGCTGTGAAGTCACTGTTGTCAGTGAACACAACATGGATATAAATGTTAAAAGCATTGAGAACAGTTTTTCTGACTCAGTTGTTGTTGATAAGGATTGTGAAGAAGATATTGATTCCAATTATACACTCATCATTGAGAATGTACAAGAGAGGAATGATAAACATGAAAGATGCAAAGACAAGGAATCTATTGGCAATGAGATAATTGAATTCTTAGAAAAAGAAGATAATAATATTGAAAGATTTGAAAATATTGATGTACAGGATGCCTCACAGTCATCCAGGTCAGAACAGGCAGTTAAGGAGGACTATTGGATAATGTCAAATAAAGGAGATGAACAGGATAGTCATTTATATGTGGAGAAAAGTCAGATTGAGTGTTGGAACTCTGCATCAGGTGCACCTGAGGCTGTACAACTAAGCCCATCAAATGACAGAGCATCTCAGATATTTGAATACCCAGTGAGTGTCAGGCTTAAAATCTCTGCAGGTAATGAATTCAGTTGCAGTGGTAATGAAAATACTTCAGGCAGCAATTCTGACCAACAAGAGAATGACTTGCTTGAGAAATTAGATGAACAGTCTTCCAGTATAAATCCCCTGGAAGAACACAAGAAGCTAAGTGTTTCCGAAAAAGAGGTCAAGGCCGTTGGGGACCCAGAAGGCTGGGAGATACCATGTTTTAGTCAGTTAGAACAATCATTTCCCATGGCATTAGAAGCAAGTCATGGAGATGTGGGGAAAGAGAAGACTGTGCAAAATGCTAATAGAAACATGTGTCATTCTTCAACCATTAAATGTAGTGTATGTGGGAAGGTTTGCTTAGGACAAGCCAGAATGGTTAGTCATATGCGGGTTCACTCAGGAGAGCAGCCATTTGACTGTAAAATTTGTGGCTTTAACTTTAAGTACAAAGAAGATCTTAAAAGGCATCAGAAAATGCACAAGTTCTCAAAGCAAACAAATGTTTGTGAGGAAACAGAGTTTTCTGCTTCAGTAAAAGAATATGTGAATTCTCATTGTAGATTCCTCAAAAGGGATGAAAGGAAACTAATTTCTTCTGTTGATAAAGTACTTAGTACTACACAGAAAGAGCAAAGCATTGTGGATATATTTGCCTGCTCAGTTGTACTTGACAAGATTAATCTCCAGGATCAAAATACTGAAGTGTATCTCAAACACCATACCAAGGAGGAACTGACTACCAATATTACACCTGTGCAAATCCCGTTTTCTCAGGTTTCGCCAATAAATAGCAAAACCAAAGAAGATAAAGATGGATCACCTGACAAGGTAGAAAAGAATGACCCTTGGGTTGAGGGTGTATTAAAATGTCCCCTTTGTAATAAGAGTTATTCTCATAAACAGAGTCTGGATAAGCATAAAAGGCATGTACACCCAAATCTTTGGCACCAAGAAACTGTCCTCAGCATGAGGTCAAAAAGGAAAATATTCATGTGCAAGTACAAGTGTGACAAATGTGCATTTCGTTTCTTCAGTCCAGCTGGTTTAATCAGACACCAAAAGAAGTTTTGTTCAATAAAACTTACTGATTGCTCTGAAGAAAATAAGACAAGTTCCAGTCAATCAAACCAAAAGATAATAGGAAAAGAAGCACAAGTTTTGGATTATGAATATAGCCGGCTAAGACAATTAAATATGTTTTCCAGCTCAGATATGGGGTGTGGTTCTGGGAATGAGAAGACAAATATTTGTAGATTCTGTGGGAGAATGTTTTCCCGAAGGATTAATCTCCATCAGCATGAACAGATGCACATTCGTAAGAAATTATTAAATGCAGTAGAGTCAGAAGTAGAACAAGAGTCATTTTCCCAGAATGCCCCAGTAAATTCAGATGAACTTTTAAATGCCTCAAAGCAACAGAAATGTAAATTCTGTGGAAGAATGTTTTCCAGAAGGATCAATCTCCATCAGCATGAACAGATGCACATTCGTGAAAGATTAAACACCACAAAGTTGCAAGCAGAAAATCAGTCATTTTCATTGGAGTCGCGAAATCATCAATCCCCAGTGAATTCAGATAAAATTTCAGACAATTCAAAGACTCACAAATGTAAATTCTGTGGCAGAATGTTTTCCAGAAGGCTCAATCTCATTCAGCACGAACAAGTTCATAAAAGAAGAAAACAGGTGGAAAAGGTTATGGATGAAGGGTACCCAATGGAGTCTGATGATAAAAAAAGATCAAAAGGACCATTTAAAAAAATCTTCAAAATATCTTCAGTACAAATGAATCATAAATGTAGATTTTGTTCTAGAAAATTCTTTAGAAGATGTAATCTTTGTCAGCATGAGCCAGTTTGTTACAAGAGACAGATTATACGAAAACAAAATCTTGAGAATAGCAATAGAAACAAGACTCCTAATTCTAGCTTGAAGAAAGTGTCGGTCAGCTTTGTTAAAAATCCACTTAGGCTCATTTCCAATAACAAATTTAACAGTTGTCAGTATTGTAGAAAGATTTTTTCAACCAAATCAAATCTTAACCGACATGTAAAATTGCACAAGCAGAAAAAGAAATTTTTTAAGCAGAAAAACAATAATAGCATTAGAACAGATGACAGTCATGATGCCAAGAGAAAGTCACCCAAGTCCATCAGAAATCGAGTCAGAATTATTTCTACTGATAATCGGCATCCATGTCAATACTGTGGAAAGTGGTTTCTTCAAGAGTTGGATCTTTCTGAACATTTGAAATTGCATAGCCAGAAAAGCATACAGCTAAAGCATGGAAACACAGTGTATAGCTCTTCCTCAGTGAAAAACAATTTACGTATGGACACTTCAGGTTCAGGCCAAAATGTCAACACTTCAGAATCAGACCAAAATATTAAAAGAGAAAATATCAATAAAACACCTCATATTTGCAGATTTTGTGGAAAACTCTTTGCTAGAAGAACTAATCTTTGTCAGCATGAGCCAGTTTGTCACAGGAGACAGATTATACGAAAACAAAATCTTGAGAATAGCAATAGAATCAAGACTCACAATTCCAGCTCAAAGAAAGTGTCAGTCGGCTTTGAAAATTCATTTAGGGTCATTTCCAATGACAAATTTAACAGTTGTCAGTATTGTAGCAAGATTTTTTCAACCAAATCAAATCTTAACCGACATGTAAAATTGCACAAGCAGAAAAAGAAATTTTTTAAGCAGATAAACAACAGTAGCATTAGAACAGATACCAGTCCCTATGCCAAGAGAAAGTCACCCAAGTCCATCAGAAATCAAGTCAGAAATATTTCTACTGATAATCTGCATCCATGTCAACACTGTGGAAAGTGGTTTCCTCAAAAGTTGGATCTCTCTCAACATTTGAAATTGCATAGCCAGAAAAACACGCTGCTGGAGCAGGGAAACACAGTGAACAGCTCTTCCTCAGTGAAAAGCAATTTACATATGAACACTTCAGGATCAGGCCAAAATGTCAACGCTTCAGAATCAGACCAAAAAATTACAAGAGAAAATATCAATAAAACACCTCATATTTGCAGATTTTGTGGAAGACTCTTTGCTAGAAGAATTAATCTTTGTCAGCATGAGCCAGTTTGTCACAGGAGACAGATTATACGAAAACAAAAACCTGAGAATAACAATAGAATCAAGACTCATGATTCCAGCTCAAAGAAAGTGTCAGTCAGCTTTGTTAAAAATTCACATAGGGTCATTTCCAATAACAAATTTAACAGTTGTCAATATTGTAAAAAGATTTTTTCAACCAAATCAAATCTTAACAGACATGTAAAATTGCACAAGCAGAAAAAAAAAATTTTTCTGCAAAAAAACAACAGTAACAATAGAACAAATGACGGTCATTATTATGCCAAGAGAAAGTCACCCAATTCCATCAAAAAACAAGTCATAAATATTTCTACTGATAATCGGCATCCATGTCAATACTGTGGAAAGTGGTTTCCTCAAAAGTTGGATCTTTCTGAACATTTGAAATTGCATTGCCAGAAAAACGCGCAGCTGGAGCAGGGAAACACAGTGAACAGCTCTTCCTCAGTGAAAAGCAATTTACATATGGACACTTCAGGATCAGGCCAAAATATCCACACTTCAGAATCGGACCAAAATATTAAAAGAGAACATCTCAATAAAACACCTCATATTTGCAGATTTTGTGGAAGACTCTTTGCTAGAAGAATTAATCTTTGTCAGCATGAGCCGGTTTGTCACAGGAGACAGATTATACGAAAACAAAAACCTGAGAATAACATTAGAATCAAGACTCACAATTCCATCTCTAAGAAAGTGTCAGTCAGCTCAGTTGAAAATCCACATGGGGTCATTTCCAATAACAAATTTAACATTTGTCAGTATTGTAAAAAGTGTTTTTCAAACAAATCAAATCTTAACCGACATGTAAAATTGCACGAGCAGAAAAAGAAATTTCTTCAACAGAAAACGGACAATAGCAGAAGATCATATGATAATCCTTATGCCAAGAGAAAATCACATGATCCCATCACAAATCGAGTCAACATTGTTGCTACTCATAATCGGCATTCATGCCAAAAGTGTGGAAAGTGGTTTCGTCAAAAGTTGGATCTTTCTCAACATTTGAAATTGCATAGCCAGGAAAGTACACAGCTGGAGCATGGAAACAACTTCAGCAGTGTTTCAACAGTGACAACTGATCTATATACTAACACTTCAGAATCAGCGCAAAATATTAAAAAAGAAAATATCAGTACATCACTTCATATTTGCAGATTTTGTGGAAGATTCTTTGCTAGAAGACTTAATCTTTGTCAGCATGAGCGGGTTTGCCACAGGCGACAGATTATAGGAAAACAAAATCCTGAGAATAGCAATAGAAACAAGTCTCACAATTCCAGCTTGAAGAAAGTATCAGTCGGCTTTGTTGAAAATCCACATAGGGTCATTTCTAATAACAATTTTAACAGTTGTCCGTATTGTAGAAAGATATTTTCAACCAAATCAAATCTTAATAGACATGTAAAATTGCATGAACAGGAAAAGAAATATTTTAAGCAGAAAAACAACAGTAGCAATAGAACAGATGACAGTCTTTATGCCAAGAGAAAGTCATCAAAGTCCATCAGAAATCAAGTCAGAATTATTTCTACTGATAATCTGCATCCATGTCAACACTGTGGAAAGTGGTTTCTTCAAAAGTTGGATCTTTCTCAACATTTGAAATCGCATAGCCAGGAAAGCATACAGCTGGAGCACGGAAACGCCATCAACAGCTCTTCATCAGTGACAACTGATTTACATATTGACACTTCAGAATCAGACCAAGAGGTCAAAAAAGAAAATCTCAGTAAAACACCTCATATTTGCAGATTTTGTGGAAGACTCTTTGCTAGAAGAACTAATCTTTGTCAGCATGAGCAGTGGCATAAGCAAAAGGATGGAAAGGTTTTTAAAGAAGACAACAAGAAAGCAATACATAGTTGCAGAATTTGTGGAAGACTCTTTGAAAGAAGAGTAAATCTTTGCCAGCATGAGCGGTGTCATAGCCAAAAGAATGTCCATTTTTACAGGCGAGAAATGTTTGAATCTAAACCATTTCAGGCAAAAAGGAATAATAGGTGTCTAGTTTGCAGCAAGATATGTACAAATAAATCAGATCTTTTGTTACATTATGAATCCAGGCATACAGAAGATTTGAGGTGCCAGATTTGTAATACATTAGTAGGAACTTATGTTCATTTAAGGAAACATATGAGGACCCATGTTAAATTCAGTATGGTTGACACGAAGGAGCTGTCACATGACCAAAGAGCAAAATATACCAATGCTGCACATTTTCCCAAAAACGCGAAAGTTGGAAAAAGGTCTCAAGTCACAGAAGAATCACACAAAGTGCCAAAAAGTAAGAAATACAAATGCACTCTTTGTGCTATGAGTTTCAACACCCACTCTCTTCTGTTTCTACACAAGAAGAAACACATGTCAGCACACGCCTGCTTTGTATGTGGGAAGATATTTACAAGGAAATTTGATCTAGATCGACATCTTCGAATACACACAGGTGACCAACCACATGAATGTGATATTTGCTTGAAGGGCTTCCGTTGCAGGCTTAATCTTTCTGACCATATGGGAACTCATGTTTTAAAAGAGGCTAATGAATTTCAGTGTGATGGATGTAAAGCAATGTTTTTTGACCAGCAATCCATCCTAAACCATCTAGAATCAGCCCACACTAGCCACCACAAAGTCAGTCACTTAGGAACACAAATAATTCATAATAATAATGAGCTGCAAGGTAATGAACATGGCTTAGGAAGAGAAAATATTGAAAGTGACAGTGTGATTAATTACAGCCAAAGTAAAAAGCCAATATTCTCCTGTGGAATATGTGGAGAAATATATGAGGAAGCAAGTCATCTGTATTTGCATATGGGAAATCATGTCAATGAATCAGTAGAGAATGAAAATGGTGAAGAAACTGGCATAACAGTTAAGGCTGAATCTTTTAGTACGAACAGACAGATGGATAATCAACACTCATGCAAACTGGAAAATCGTTCATCCCATAATGACATGCAGAATTCACAAGGTAAAGTTTGCCGGTCAGACTTTGGTGACACCATAAAAAATGAAACTTCATTTGTGAGTGTAGTTTCAATTCTTGATGGTGAGGTGAATACATTCGATCATGCAACTGAAAGTCTGAGTGATGAGTACATTGATGATGGTATAGATGATACTGTAGATGATGGTATAGATGGTATTGTAGACCATTCAGAAAGTGTATATGAGTTTCCAGATGTGAATCAAGATAATGAAATAGATGAGAGAACTATTAGTGTTGACAGAAATGCAGCAAATATTGGAGACATAACTAAAATCTTAGAATGCACTGAACTGAATAAAAAGTTTAAATGTGGCTTGTGCATGCATATGTTTTCATCAAAACATGGTCTTTCACAACATAAACGATGGCATGCAAATACAGATGTAAGGATCAGTCAAATGAAGAAAGACTACTGCTCAGTTTGTAAAATATACTTTTCATCAAAATCCAGTTTTACATTGCATTTGAGTTGGCACAAAAGTGGACTAGCGAAAAAAGTTGTCATTTCAGATAAAATAAGTATTCCTCTCAAACCATATAGATGTGAGAAATGTGGAAAAACTTTTACAAGGAAAGATAGTCTTGGTAAACATAAATGCATGATTCATTATTCTCAAAACAAAAGTAGGAGTAAAGTAGTGATGTCAAAAAGTATAATGAAGTCAGTTGTTCCGAATGGATTCATATGTGAAGTCTGTGGTTGTTCTTATGCACAAAGAGCCTGTCTTGTCCAGCATCTCTTACACAAACACAATTTGGCAGAGAAAAATTTTGAAGCAGTGTGTGATGAGAAAGAGAATCCATTCAAATGCCAGCATTTGCTAAACAATGCAGGGCTTACAAGTCGCAATCCAAAGTACCAAAAAGGAAATCAAAACCCAAAATGCCTAAAAGGAAATCAAAAGGCATACAAGTGCATTTTTTGTAGGAAACAATACATCAAGAGACATGCATATTTGTTACATACTTCCAGAGCCCATCCCAATTACTATCAGAATTTGCTGGGTAATATGACAGAGGAGTCTTCCAACAAAAAAAAGTGCAAATACTGTAAGAATTGGTACAATTCAAACGATAATACTGGGCATAAAGATAAGTTTAATTGTAAGTCGTGTGAACTGATATTCCCATGCAAAGGATGTTTTATTCAGCACCTGGACCTGCCAGAATCTTCTGAACTGGAAGGTTGGTTTTGGTGCTGCGTATGCCAGATCAAATTCTCCAACAGAAATGAGCTCAAGAAACATATTCCTCTTCATGCATCTGACCTCGGAAGATATAATTGCAGAATATGTGGACAAATATTTAAGTACAAGCAACACCTCTTTAGACATGAAAAGGTACATGGAACGAGCTTGCAATATAGCTTGAAAAATTCCTATGCTTGTGAAGAGTCTCCTTATGATGCCATGCACCTTCATCAGAAAACAGACCTCTGCACAGATCATAAGACATCAAGAAAACACAAAAGACAGTTTCGGGTCAATGCAGAGTCTTATAACTGCACAAATATGACTAACGTGGTAGAAGTAAATATGGTTTCTCCAGCTGGAGTTGGTTCAGACATTTTCTCATCACCGTTACCGAGGCAGGATGATGAGATAGCTCAGGATATAGCATACCATCCTGATGAAACCATTTCTAACCAAGGAAAAGAGGTTACCTCAAATTTGGGATCATTGGAAGCATTTCCTGTGTCCATAAAACAGGAGCTAATTGATTTGTGTGACAACCCGTTTTGTGGTTCCACATGCACAAGTCCTGTCGAGGAGCTAGAGAATAATGGCATTGTACACAACTCAGACTTTGATAAAAGCATACAAGATACCCCATTTCTCAACAGAGTTGGCTCGGAAGCAGCAAGATTTGATTTGTCTCCTGTAGTACAGCCAAATGAGAGAGTCGAACAAGATGACATTCAAAGCAATTTTGAAGACTCTGAGCAGGATGAGGTTGATATTGACAACATTCATGACAGTAACAGATCACCAATTGACAAATCAGATATGCTTTATTTTGTGAGGTCAACAATGGAAACTGGTCAAAATGACAGCTTGGCTTTATTGAAAGAAGTGCTTGAAAATCCGTATTCTGAAGCTCAGTCAGGTCATAAAAGCCCTCAATGTCTATTTAAAGCTGCTCATTTCAAAGATATGAAAGATTTTGATGAACGACAAGGAAGCACAGAGCTAATTCCAGGTATGGAATCATCAAACAAGAATGATAACTTCCATAGTCGTAGACCTTCAGATAATTCAGATGACAAGGCTAATGACACAAGTAAGGAAGATTTATTCAGTGCTTCAAAAATTACCCCAACCAATCTAAAACAAACAGAGGATATGTTGAGAAAAGACACATCTGCCAATTCCCACCATCAGGAACATCAAATTGTTAAAGACAGTGAATCAACGACTCCAGGAATAAACCAAGAAAGTAAAGAACATTGGGTACGGTGCATCATCTGCTGTAAGACAGTTTATTCAGAGGAGTTGGTCAGACATTTGCAGAGCCATGCAGATTTGAAACTGTATGAATGTGAGCACTGTAATGAATGCTTTTTATCTGCAATGTCTTATTCAGAACACATGGAAAAGAATTATGGAGAGATTGTATGCTGTGCATGTGGAGAGGCATTCACTGAAAAAAAGGACCTAATAATGCACATTAGAAAACATAATTTTGATGTTGTCCTCAATTGCAGCATATGCGGCGCAGTATTTACAAGCCATGATACTTTTATAAAACACCTGGAGTTCCATGTTCTTTCAGAAGCAAAATCTGCCGATACACAAAATGATACCGATGACAGTGGAAGCAGAGACATTGAAATTATTTCTTCAGAAGATAGAGAAGAAGAAGAAGAAATTCTCAGGGCATTGATGGAGGACCAAGAAGATGCAGAGAAGACCATGAGTTCAGTAATCACATCTGCATCAACTGCCTGGAAACAAATGTCTATGACTTTATTGTCAGATGCTGTTTCCTCTGAATTTGACGAAGCAGCTGACATCAAACCAGATATAAATAAATTAAATGATACCATGTGGATGCAAAATGCTTACAAGAACATGGAAACAATCATGGGATGTAACCAAACTATTCTAGATAGAATGGTTCAGAACAGTCTATGTCAAGGGAGAGCAGAGCCCATAAATACAGTTAGTGGAACACCATTAAATAGGTACGGTATGTGGAAAAAACTTGCAGGAAAAATTATAGGTTCTGAGCATGCACATCTGTATGATAGATGTCAAAAAGAGCAATGCCAAGCAGATACATCCACATCTTTTGACATGTTTCCAATTAGAACTGAACCAAGAGAACCAGAAAAAGTACCTGTAATAAAGACAGAATTCTTTGAGCAAGATACACAGCTTCTCATAGAAGACTCAGAGAGGCCAGGAAGAGCAGGACTAATGCAACCAGGACTCAAGCCCTGCTTTGTAAAGTTAGAGAAAATTGATTGCAAGATTCTTACCTGTAGTCTCTGCCTTAGATTATTTGTAAATGAAAATGCACTGAAACATCATTACTTGTTGCACCTAATTCCAGGATATAAATTTTCATAACAACCTTAGTTTTGTGATGAAACATTGCTGTCATGCTGTTTCTTGTAAGTACAATGGTGCTAATATATTTGTGCCAAGTGTAATAATTTGGATGTACACACTGTGAATTCCATTACCATTAATTAATATGTATGATATTCACTGTTTCTAAATTGTTTTATTTTAATGATAAATTGTCAGCATTTCAGTTATATTTTGTGTCTCACTTGTGTAAGCAAATTTACATATCCTATATTTGTATAGTGGCAGTATCAGCTTGTGTAAGCATAGCAAATTTACATATCCTATATTTGTATAGCGGCAGTATCAGTTTGTGAAATTCCTGTGCAGTGGATATATGATTATACTTTCACAGGTGAAACTCCAGTTCTAGCAAGGACTCGTTATTTCTGTTTTTTCTTGTTTTGCATTTAAAAATATTTAATGACTGTCTGTATATGTGCAAACTGTAAATAGTGTACATGTATGCAATTATAAGGTGGGTTATCATAATCGGTCTAGAATGGCATAAATTTGTACTTCAGTACACCTGATACAAGTATTGGTTAAGTTTGACTCTTAAAACTGCTTTGACATAGAGGGATTTCAACCCCACCATTATTATGGTATTATGTCTGTTCTATTTGAAAACAATTAATGTTTATTTTTACTAATTAAAGTAACGAACTGTTGAGGGGCCACAGGTGGCTGAGTCCTCTAAGTCACATATTACTGACATCTCACCTCTGTCCCAATGGGTTAGAGTTTTTGAATAGGCAAAAGCTTTTATTTAGTTTCCAGTAGGTTAGTGGCTTTTCCACCAAGTCATGCCAGGTTCTTTAACCACAAAATATACTGACCACCATGTATAGTTTATTAAGTACTGAAAAATGGTATCAAGGTCATGTTTCCAAGCAATCAGCAAACAAACTGTACAGAGATAACCAAGTTTCATGTCAATTATTAGACTTTGTAGTAGCTTATATTGCTTTGTGAATGTTGAAGTGATGGTGATACTAAAAACAATAGGAAATGCAGACTTGCCAACACTTGTGATTATACAACAGGTCTTACTAAAATGTTCTTTAAATTACAGACTTGTGGAATAATGTTGGTGTGGCTATTAAATTATGGAGAATATACTAAATTTAATAGTTTTAATAAAATTACATTTTTGCTTGCCAGGTTTTGACAAACTCCAGATTTGCATGTGGATATATAAAGGAGTTGGTATGGGATTCAAGCTAACTCAGTCTCATATACGCTACCCATGGTTTTTATGCAGAAGAGATTAATGATCAAGTGCTACATGTTATCAAGTAAACAACACATTGAAAGCTGAAAGGACAATTCTCCTTGGAAAACTGAAACAAAAAAAGCACAGAAGTATAAAAAGTACTCATTAATTGCTGTGCTTAGAAAATACAGGAAAGGCAATAGTTGCATTTATTGAACATTGTGGTGTGTCAGTTTGAGCATTGTTCATGTGATAGATCATGCTACATGAAATGAAACTTGTTTTATTTACATCATGTTATGAGATCAAGTAATGCCATGTAACCTTTTCTATGGCATTAAATGGCAATGCATTGCTGATATGCCTTGCAACTGCAGTCGGTTAATCAACCAATCAACCATATTAAACCACCACTGAAAAACTATGGTCAACATTTATTCTCATATTTTATTTTATATGGTGCTAAATAGCCTTACAGTGTTGGTGTGCCATAAGACATATTAATCAATATAGCAATGAACCATTGACCTACATGTGGTTTTGGAACTATATATCTGAAACTGAATTGGCAGTTAGTATAGTCCAAGTGTATTTTACAAAACATTTTCAATTGAATATAAAGTTTTCTTTACTGCATTGGATAACACTAATGTAATTTTCAAATGATGGTGTTATAAGTAATCAATAGCAGCAAAAAAATTTTTTTACAAACTACTGAAAATTTGTTAACTTTAGGATTATATATTGACTTCCATGTTGAGAAGGTCTTGTAAGTGTTGGCAGTCTGAAATGTTTATATGAAGTTACTATTGTTATGACAAAGAGAAATTATATTAATATTAAAATTATTTAAAGCAGTCTGTTACATTTTTCCTCAGACCTTGCATAAACAACCATCACTTGAGCCCTTAAAGATGATGATGTTTCTGAAATTTTGTGAAGCAAACTCCAACAGAAGTATAGCCAGAGATATAATATTGTATTAGGGCAGAGGGTTTAAGCAGGTGTGTACATTTGCAAAAAGTATACACCGTGTATTTAGTGTTAGGTGAGGTGCTTGCAGGCTTCATATCCACTCCCTATCTCTAGCTTAAGCTCAAAACTCATCCATCAGCTATAACAAGGATTCAGCAATTTTTATTGATATTGCTTTGTAGTGGAGTTAATGTGTTCTTTATATTAGGAATGCTGATGTCAAATGCAAATGCCTCTGCACTGTGACCTGTGTTTCATGTTTTATTTTGTGATTTTTATGTACATATGAATTGGCTTCAATTTCAGTTACTTTCTACTTCACTGTTAACCATAGAATCTCATAAGATTGTATATGTACAGGTATAACCCTTTATAACGTGATTTTCATGTTCCAGAGAATAACATAATATAAACAGGATTTCATTAACAAGTTTTATAGAAAATTTCCCTATAGAAAATGTGCATTGAAATTTCAATGTCATCAGCTTTAACTAACCTCTTGATTATGTAATGTTTGTTTTGATTGGTTGGTTTCATCAGACATCAAATATGCTTCAATTTTGAATTGGACACATGCCAATATGGTGGAAACAGTGCATGGCGATAGGTAAATTGAAAATTTATGCAGTGCAGAGAATTTAAATCTGATAATGATATGAATTTATGATATTAAATAGAAGAGGTCACCTTAAAGATATAAAGGCACTTTACTCATTGCCTTGCCAAAATGTGGTAATGCTGTAGAATACCAACCCAATCCACCACTGATTTGTTGCCATTCATACAGTGTGCATTAACTGTCAATCATTTTTTTAGCTTTTTTTTTTTGAGGCCAACTTCTAATACGGTTTGAGCAAATGTGGGGTACAAGTTTATATCATCATTACATCAGATGAGAACAGATATCAGTAATGTCTGGGTTGAGTATAGTATAACCATTGGACTTATTAAAAAGATGATTATCATGTTTGTCTGGTCCTAATGAAAATGTTGCTGTTAAGATATCCAATATTTCCCCCATAGTCTCCATCTTGAAACTCAACAACCTATCACATATTGTTTTCACTTCAAATTGTGTTGTAATGATTAGTTTGTTGTAAATGATAATGGTGCCAATACGACCTTGATATGGATGCCACAATGAGAAAATCTTGCTCAGTTATGATTTTGCCAAAAGACTTCATATCATGCCTCTTTGGCCTATTGGAGATAGTGTCCAGTTGATATCTAATATGGCCACCATGGCATCTATCTTGAAAATCTTGATATTGTTCAAAAGAAATGGAAAATCATCAGCATGAGCTTTTTGCAAGAAGACAATATGTTTATCAGAAATTTAAATGGTGCTGATCTGATACCCAGTATGGTCACCTTTGCTGTCATGAAAATCTTTATTAAATGGAAAGTCATTTAGTCAAAATGTTTTTGTTGTAAGAGTTCTTGTGTTGCCTAGCTGAAACTGATGCAAATTTACCCTCAGTTTGACCGTCATACAGCTTGAAATCTCTACTCTTCCTAAATGGATGAATATATCAACATCAAAGTTTCAAAAGTATACTTAATGCAATACCTTTATGATCCTGAATGAAAATGATTCAAATTATATATCCAACGCGGGTGTTATTTTTGAATGTTTGATTTTTCCCCAATGAGAAAAGATCCAAATGTGACATCATGACTTGAAACCAGTCTTGATGGTTTTGGCAAAAGACTTCATAAAATATGTTTTTGGTCTTAAGTAAAGATGCAATCCTGCAGATTTTCATTATGGGTTTCAAAGAACATATTGAAAATCTTATTAATTCTCCAGAATAGAGGTGTAGGGTCAGAGTGGCATGAGGTTTTTACTTTCTCAGCCGAGTGTAGGGTCAGAGTGGCATGAGGATTTTACTTCCTCGTCTGGTGTAGGGTTTAAGTGGCATGAAGTTTTTAGCTAGGGTTAGAATCATTGGTCCATGAGAATTCTATCAGAACTCTTCAAATGCTTTCTGGTTTGTCCTAAAATAAAAATAGTTGCAATTGCCACAGTTCTAAGTTTAAATGTATATGGCTGAAGAAGAAAACAACAGTTGGGTTCAAAACATTTGGTAGTTTAAAAGAATAGATGGTCTTATAGTAATTCCCTGACCTTGGGTTCTTCATCCCTATTTAAAACCCAGCTGTGTACAATTTTGTTGCTCTAGTTACATCAAGAAAGTCGCATTGTCTTTATTATATGTGCAATAAGAACATTTTAGGAAAATATATCAATAAAAATTAAAATTATATGGTTCATGATGATTCATACTTTATTCATTTTTGTAAGTTTTTGTGAATTTGAATATTAGTTCCTGCATGCTTTTCAATAGCAAAATCACTCCAGACATTAGCTCATATTTAAATAGTGTTTACAATATATTTATGAAAGATTACCGTAGTTATCATATTGCTACAAAATTATAGTTTAAAAGCTTGCATTTCACATAATGATAATGCCAATTTCTTTTTTACACAGCACAACAAAATTTAGTTTAGAGGATTTCTGAGTACAAGGATGTGGAGTTGTATTCTTCAATCAGAATAGCCTGAATCCTGGGCTGATGTGTATTTTTGTGTATAGCATTTACACAGCTGCCTTCACACTAACTAGAAAAATCAATTTTGTTGCTTCATATCTTCATTTTGCTTGCTAGAAAATTGCATGTAATTAGTACTTAAATGTTTTATCTACTTTCAGCCTGTAATATTATTATTTCGCTGTCAGGCACATTTTAATACAAATTAAAGAATAAAAACCTGGGATGTGTTTACTAAAATTATTTTTCCCTATCTCGGTGGATGCAGCTTAGTGTTGCCCATGTCATCCTATCCTGTCATATACCGTCCATTGCAAATTTGATCTGAATAACTTTTAAATTGAAATTGAACTTAGTCTGAAGCTTTTTATTTTAAAGAGCTAAGTCTGACAAACTTTTGCAAAGTTCTGGTTCCTGTTGGACTTAAATTTTAATCATATATTGCATCTCTACATCAATGGAGATAAATAAGTGCATCTCAACATGTTAACTTGAAAATTAGATGAATATTGACACAGTTTTGATAGGAATCAGCATGGCTATCAGTTCTTCTCATCGGCACATTAACACTAGTTCCAGCTTTGTTTTGGGATTGCAATGAAACTCTAAAAGTCATGTCACGTGCCTCCTACGATATTACAAAGACCTGAGTTGGTTGACAAGTAAAATTTGAATCGCTGAAAATACCCAGTCAGTAATGCTGACGGTTTAGGCGCATATATATATATATATATATATATATATATATATATATATATATATATATATATATATATATATATATATATTATAACTAGGCATTTAACAATTTCTCAATCGCAATTTCTTAGAACAAAAACAGTCAATTCACGGTTGCCAATTACTATTTCCTCACATAAAAGTAAACATTGTTTCCGATTCATATTATGTCTGTTACTCATCTGTGTGCCACTTGTTCCTTTTGGTACTTATGGTACCCATGACTACGTGCTCTCCTGGCATTTCAGGACATATACGTTTTTCTTCCAAAACTTCTCCATACAACTGCTGACATCACAATAGACAAACCACATGCTCTCAACATATCTTCCCTATACGATTCTCGGATGTCGCCTCTCACACTCACCCAGAAACATTCCTATGGAATTAGAAGCGAATTATATTTTGGTATCCTTGCTATAATCTCGGGAGAATTAGCCAAACATTCACAGGCCTTTCATCAGAGTAATGGCGAATAAATTGTCAGGTCAACTTGCGCATTCACATCAAAATATTCCATACACGTTTTGTTCTGCAATAATTGTGCTACAAGAATAACAATAATATCAATGACTTATAATACTTACATACACATCCCTAATTGTTAACTAATTGATATAGAAACTGTCATCATCAATAGTTGGAGAAAAGGCGGCTTCTGACTTAAAGACCTTTTCAAAGCCCCAGACCAATTATGATTGACCACCATGTCAACTCCCTGATCACCCTTCGTGGATAACCAGAGCCTATGATAGATTATCGACATCATCGTTATCCATGAACTCTCTCCTATGACAAAATATTCGACAACCGTACTTGTTTCGGGGCTTTCTAAGAGTCTCCGATCCCACCCTTTTCCCTACTACAGAAGATAGGGAAATTTCCAGAATAACTTTTTCACGATCAGGCAGAAGATGTGGAAATTTCCAGAATAACTTAATCACGATCAGGCAGAAGATATGGAAATATCTAGAATAACTTCACCACGATCAGGTAGAAGATACGGAAATTTCCAGAATAACTTAATCACCATCCAGCAGAAAATATTGAAATTTCCAGAATACCTTCATCACAATCAGGCAGAAGATATCGAAATTTCCAGAATAATTTAATCACGATCAGACAGAAATACGGAAATTTCCAGAATATCTTCATCACGATCAGTCAGAAGATGAGATTTCTAGAATATCTCAAATCTTGATTTTCTAGAACGTTCTAGATAGGGAATTGCCAAGTAGCAGTATAAAAGTCTGGTCAGAACATGCTACTAGCTATTGTAAAAATAATTTCTTTACCGAGCGAAGCGAGGTGAGTGAAATTTTTATACCTCATCAACAACGATCAGTGAGTACACTGTGGATATCAGAAATGTCATCGCGATGGTAGAGACTAAACTTTACCGTTCACACGGTGACGAGATTCGAACAGATCTTTTATTTGTAGCTTTACATTTTGTCGCTAAGATATGCTTTTGGTTGATCGAGATCGATGGTAAGTTCGGTATATGTCTGTTGACTGATCGGATAGTGAAACGTTTTAAACTCCGATAATTTAAAGCGCTGTTGTTCGAGGTAATTGAAATATCCGCTGTCATCGGATCGGATGACCGACAGTTATAGATGTTATAACCTGTGCCAAAATATATCCCTGATGTTTCATTAATAATTTCAACTGTCAAAGTTTTGCCCTCTATCCTTAGATATCTTATTTTGCTATTGTAAGTACGTGTGACTCAAATTTTCAAACATACTGTTCGCACAAAATTTCATACCCTGGATACCGAAGATGAGGTCGTGCGGATCTCTTTTTGCGAGTGAAAATGTATCCACTTGATTTTCGCAATAAATTTTCGCATTAAAACAGCTCAATTCATGTTTGATGATGACATCTGTTTCGAGTTCATAATGATTTGTTCGAATAGCCATTTCTCTTATGAAACTGACGCCGCCTTAGAACGCGTACTTGTAATAGTCCAATTGCATAAACTTTTGGCAACATCATGAGGCAAACCTTTTGATTTTTTTGGTTATTTTATTATTGTCTGACAATATCACATACATTTTACTGCGCAGTCCGATGAAGTGTTTGTTTATGCTCGAGGTCGTTTCATCCTTATACTTACCAAACGCCTTTATATTCATGTTTTCGTGAAATTTACAGCCACAAGGGTAATTGGAAATACGATTTTTCGTAAAAGAAATCCAAACATGATCACCCACTTTAAATTTATGTTTGCTTAACATTTTCTTGTTCACCGGTATCGAATGTTTAATGACGTTATTGGATGACATTGATCGATGTTTCGTGTTATTGTACTCGTCCATGATTTGCGAAAGATTATTGATATACCTGTTCATGCATTTAGCTGTCAAGTATTTATGTGTCAGCTCGTTTTGCGTGCGAATAAATCTTTCAACGACATCGCTTTTACCCTCGTTCATGTGACGTATTTTTTAATGTTATTTTGTTCTAGAAACCGCTTGAACCTTTTATTGAAAAACTCCACTCCGTGATCGGTCCAGATTATGTTCGGTTTTCTTTCAGTATTCATTATTATTTGTTTTAACGCTTCTGTGATCAGCGTTCCTGTTTTATTTTCAACTGGCACACTAAAAACGTATTTGTTGAAAACGTCTATGGCATTAAACAAGTATTGCTTTGAAACACCATCATCTCCAAAGTTAAACTGAGGAAGATTTGAAACATCTACTAAATCTATTGCCCAGATATCAACAGTATTCGCGACAATCGTACGTAGCGAAAACATTTCATTTTAGGCTTGTTTAGCTCGGCTACGAGATCATTTCCAAGTCGAGAATCCCCGAGTCCAGGTTTACATTTTGTTCCAATAAAACCCTGCACTTGCCTTCTATCAAAACGTTCTCGCAGATTTGTCGGTTACATGTTATGAAGTTTATCTAACATTACGTTACCGCAGCCGTGCTTATCTTGCTAGTTATATCTGCAGCAAATATCATGACGCATTACTCTCGCATACACTTGACTATAAAGGTTTTTGTCCTGGCAGCGGATGATCGTCCTCGTCGAGTAGTATCTGCAGCGGATTGTAAGTTCCAGTATATTTATGGCCTGGCAAGGTCTATCAGCCTTTTGGCTTCGGTAATTTGCCGATCTATTTGTGAATGTCGATTTCACTGCCAATAACCTCGCAGCGATGGCATGATTTGCAGTACGTGACGATAGCATAATGCTCAATGCATAGGTATTTGTCACAATCGCAGTTGCATTTCATTTTATTATATTGTCAACAAAAATTATTTTCCTCCGCAACAAAATCAAAAATTAATTTATCGTGAGAGAAAATCAGCGAAAATGCTATTTTTTGCACCTGTTTAAGTCGATTTTTCGACTGTTTTAGCTGTTTTTCACGAGAAGATGACACAATCATCGAAAGAATTGCACGTTTTTCGAGGGTGAGAACCCCGGTATGGTTAATGGGAATTAACATAGAAAAAAGTTTTGTTAATTTGTTCCGGCTAAAACTGAAGTTTTGTTATTTTTTGCGGAAAAACCGGCCTACAAAAGGGAAAATTACCGGAAAAGAACAGAATATAGTCAGCAACATTTTTTCTCCATATTAATTCCCGGTGAGTTTGCATTGGTTTTCACCCTAACAAACAGAAAATCGAACTCATGTTGTTTTTTTTCATTTTCACTAAAAAGGTAAGTAAATTTTTTTTCAGCAGCTGTAAAAACTGGTGGGTAGTCACTTAATCGTCCACTGAAATAACCTTGCCTACCCCAGATCGTGCCTTGTTTATCAGGAACGTGCTTTTTTCCACCACAAAGAGCACAAATACTTTTTAGCATAGTTCTATGTTTGTTTCTCCATCTTTTCGTCCTTATTGTCTGTTTTAGTTCTACACTTGCAGTATTTTGACATTATTATACATACGTTTAGATAAAGGTAATTGCAGTCTTATCGTTTTCGCGTTAAAGTTGTTTAAAAAATTGTAAAATAAACTTTAAAAAACTAAGATCTTTTGACATCTGTCGGATAAACATGATGCAACAATAACCACAAGTTGATGTTGCAATCGGCTGCAGTTGATTAGAAGAGTAGTTTATTTTATAAAATTTTTAAAGATATATTTTGTGATGAGATTCCTGGAAGGAAGTCTGAAGGAATCGAAATAATGGTTATCATGGACAGCCACCCAGTGGGTGTCGGAGCCATTGTTAAAGCCATTTGCGTCACTTAAGATATTTCCCCTGACGCCACTGATATTTCTAGTGTGCCAAATATTGGTAAAATTTTGCTGGCTATAACTGCGAGAGCTGGTCCCAAAAATTCGCCATGCTTTGACATTGCTGTGACCTGTAAAACAGATAGTTTTAAAACAAACGGTTTTCCTTCGATCGCCTTCTTGCGATTAAGTTTATCGATTTGTTGTTGCGTTATCGTGACTTTTACCGCAGTTTTATTCGAAATCGCATTTACGTCAGTCGCCGAAGAGATCATTTAAGAAACAGAGCTGCGTTTAGCGATCGCCGCTGATAATTTTTCAACCTGGCCTGGTGTTTATTTTTCCAGTGGTATATTTAATTCTCGTGATGCTTTATCTCATTGTTAGATTAAACTTGCACAGTCATTCTTCTTTAGTTGCATGGATCGTCACAAATCAAACATTGACCACTAGACATATACGTTAGAATGTTCTGCTGGCAGCACGCCAACAGTCCAAGTGATTTAAATGTTAGCAGTCCATCGGATAGCTTGCTCGGAATGTTTTGATAAGTCAACATAAAAGATATAGGGTAAAGGGAATGAAACTCTTGTTCCGATAGTTGAGATCCAGTGTCCGCATCCTGATATGTTTGCATTGCTTCCATAAGGTACATATACGACGGAGAGTTGTTTCTGGTGGTGTCTACCGAAAAGTTTCATTCGACGGCACGTTCGGGATATTGTTTGTAATTTACTCTCACAAATATTCGTCTAACATCAGGGTTATCGAATACAGAATTGAACATTTCTTGATTATTACGACATGCCTGTCGAAATACGACGGACAAAGGTCGCGGTAGTTGTTCGCTGGTCGTGGTTGCCACATGCCACGTGTAATCCATTGAATTAGGAACGAGGGTGTTTGATATATTTTCTTTTGCTGGAAGTATATCTTTTTGTGTAAGCGGTTAATAATGATTCGTGCTTAGTCTTTTTAGAATAGAAGGGACCACTTTTGGCATCCACTGTGCTAAACGTGTAATATCAAACTGTCCTTCAGCCACTCCATCGGCATGCATTATATAATCCTTTAGATCCGCTCGATCTAAAATAAGTGTATGCTTTTATCCTCGAAAAACTTTTTTGTACTCACGGTAAAATCCAATGATTGTACTTAACTGAAGCAACATCGTTACTTGGCGAGATTCTGCGGCAAACGCTTTTCATTTGGCAAATCACTCGTTATACTGGTGTCGTCGTATTCTTGTGACCGCCAATCTTATCGTGTCTCCAAAATCACCAGCCGCGTTATTAGCGGGATTGGTGATGAGATTATTGTTATCTGCAACAGGATTGTCGGCGTCGGTAGGAAACTCGCTTGAAACAGCTGTCCTGAACAATGTATCTTTAAATCACAGCCATCATGTTTGTATAACCATCACGAAACGATGTCTGGTATTGTACTCGTTATAGGCAAGTGTATCGACATATCTTCTACGGTTTGATTGGCCTCTTGGTATTGTGCACTTGTAAACAAACTCCAAACGTTATTGACAAACGCGATTTCGGCGCTGGCTGAAATAACTGTACCTATCGCAGGTAATATTTGCACACGCACTTCCATCACTTCCTTATGCTGCATCAGAAACACGTCCTCGTCGCGTGTATTAAAAGTTTTAACTCCAGCCTTATTGGTTTTTTTTAGTTTTTGTCCAGATGCTCAACCTATTCGAACTCTGTTACTGCTTCATCAGTATCGAATTATTCAGCAAGATCAAGATAATTTTTGGCCGACATTTTTTCTGATCGTTACATAAAATTGCAACGAATTTGTCGCCAGGCACACAAATCCGCTACTAAAACGCATCGGAGATATTCGGTGTTGTGTTGTCTACAAGTTTGCGTACTATATCTTTACTACGCGGCGATATTTTTGTTGTAGCTATCATAACTCATTGTTTTCTTTTTTCTTTTCACTGTTGGCACAACATCTGATAACGCTCATTTTATTTCCGATGCGGAAGGGCCGCTAATCTTATCAGCGGTCTTTTGAACTACTGCAGTGCCCGCCGACGAAGATGCCCCTGTCGCAAAAGCGTTGCCTGCGTAAAGTGCAGTTTTTTGTTACTTTACTAGCAATATTTGGTATATTCTGTGCAAATGTTGTAAATATGTTTCCAAACCATCCACCTCCGACTTTCTTCTATACACTTTACCTCGTCTCATCTTCGTCTATAAAATGTATGCTCACAAAATTTATCATGCTGTTGCGCACAGATGTAAATAACACCTGACAATTTGGTTGTTAAAATCTATTTTTTACCCGATTGGTCTGTGAGTTGCATCGTGTTACTTGCTATTTGATTTTCGAGATTAATCGAATAATAAATAACCTGTCGCGGACTAATTTGCATGAATTATCCTGCTCGAACGTATGGCGAAAAACTATAAATCGTTTGTCCTTTACTGTCCTGGGCTGAGTAAGATCTAGATACCGTATATCTATTGATTTGTATCCTGTTTACATCAGCTATATTTACTGACAGTTCAATGTCGTGTGTAACAGCTTTTCAATCACAGGTGTAAGTTTATGATGAAATCCTATGTGATACTTGTTTTCGGTGGAAAACTAACCACTTTCTCTCTTAATGTTATCCTATCTCGTAACGTGTTATGATCCACCCTCAACTCAAAATTATTAGTTTTTACGCCTGTATTTGTTATCAGCTCTATTATCATTTTGTTTAGATCAGTGATGCTATAAGCTGTTTGTAGAATTTTAAGTTTTTGTTCCATTGCGCGCCTGGCAACATCTCACTTGTCGTAAGAAATAAAACTTCGTCATTGATACGATTTTTCATATTTGGCATAGAATTTCATACTATGCAGGAAATGAGTCCAATTTCATACTGTTTTCGGAATCTTGTTGCATCGGATGATTGTAATGTAGAGAAACGTTTGCGTTGTTCCCATTGTCTGCGAAGAATCGAGCACTAATGTGGTTGACATTATATATGATATTAAACCAAGGAGTAAAAATTTCATACTCGTCTGATGTCAGTATTAGGCTTGATCTTAGATGATACAGTTTATCCACAATGTTGTATTCGATCTCTGCGCTTTCATTACCAGCTTCCTTGGGTGTTGTCAACAACACAATCCGGTCGACTGTCTGCGTTTCATCTAAACACTTTAACTCCAGATCCAGTGGTTTCCACTGGCAATGTTTTGCCTTGTTTTCTTTCGTACTCGTTAAACAATCTTTTAAAATTCCAGCCTTTACCTTAACTTCCTAACTTATTTCGCATTCGATCCGCTGTTCTGCTGAATTTTCCACTTATACTTCTATCTCTCATTCTGCGAAACGCATCACGCACTTCTTCGTTCGTGCGAGATTCTTTCCGCGCTTCTGCAACCATTCGAAAATCCTCACTTTTACTCGTCATAGCTCACATAATTTTGTTGTAATCATCATCGTTCCATTCTTGAATGTCGTTAAAATGATAAAGCTTGTTCTTCGTCAAATATTTTGAACAAAATGATTTAACTCATTTTCAGTTATTTTTTTCTTCTCTATCTTTTTTCTGTAATGTATTATCTGCTTATCGATGGGAATCATTTCTATGGTAGCCTCGGTTATTCTTTTCTCTTCCTCAGCTAGTTCTGTAGTTTGTTCTGATAAATCTTCTATAAACTTTCTCAACTCGGCCGGATTAACCGTCATTCTTTCTATCTCATGGTAAGTGCAAGAGAATTGTTTATTAACCTATCAAATTCGACCTGTTGGTGCAGCAGGATCAGCATTTAGTCTGACATTCCTTTGCAATTGTTTACTCTGCTTTCGATTTTTCCCCTAGTAAGCCTAACAAACATTTGTCTTGTAACGTTAAGCTAATCTGCGGATAGTACAAATATGTCTAGTTGTTTGCCATGTACTGCCTCGGTAACAGGTTTGAAAAGTTCAGCAGTTTCTTCCTCTGCTTAAAATTGCCCACGCCGAGCTTCTTCCACTTTTTTCTTAAAATCTGCACAGGTTATAAGGAATGTTTTAGTAACTCGATCCTTTGTTGATGCTTGTCCATTATTTTCTATACGCGCTATACAATTCACCTATAAAAACGTGTCAATGCAACAACGCAACATCTTGGCTGGATCACTCGATAGCTTGTCAATAAAAAAATTGTATTTTATCCTTGGCTGCTCGATGATATTATTCGAAAAACCTATATTTCGTGACATCGTCGCACTGCTCGTTTCCAATATTTCTCACATCCATATTACCCAGTCCTGGAAATAATATAAAACAAGCCGTATTTCGCCTGATAAATCTATCAATGCCATAAAAGCATTGGGAGGGGTTGACCGAATTATACTTTTTGTTATGCGATAATGAAAAATAAGATCTGATCTTGCCCATCTCCTCGTTGCTTAGCGGAATATCGTGAAAGACAATTATTTCATGCACTGATGAATCCAGATGTCTTCTGCTTGTTTTATGAAAATATCACCAGCGCCATGCTTATCACAAAATTTATCGTTATAATCGCTCGTTAATTCGTAGTTATCCTGTTGCGGGTCAATGGTGTAAATATGTACCCTATCATAGTTAAAGCTTTTGTTGAGCAAAAGATTTAACAAAAAAATGTTTTCCCCTATCCTGTACGACCCACAGTAAGATAATGACAATCTGGCAGTTCGTTATTATTTCTGTGATGAATCAATCGTTCGGTATCAAATTGTAATATTTTCGTTAATGCTGTTTTATAACTTTGTCATATTACACCAACAGTTTTATGTAGGACGATAAGTATAATGACCTACTATACAAAATTCGGAACAACATTAGGAGATCCATTGGAGATCAGTTGTCTAGATATGCAACTATTGATCTTCTCAGAAACGAAATAAATAATTTGTTAAATCTCATACGCGTAAATGAAAACGAAGCTGTGGTTTTCCAGGACAAATAAGGACGATTAAAAACGTGCAATATACAGTTTTCGGATATACTCGTACGAAATCCCACCGCGGTTGTTGATCATGTCGTTACTTTTGCTGATCAAGGTAAAATACAAGATTTCTGAAGGTCGTTCAACGATTTTATCAAGCGAGCTGGTGAAGTATTCACGGGTAATATCATTATGAACCAAAATAAATTACTTGCCATGGAGGCCAAACTGCAGATATGATACAGACGGCGCAACGACAAATTATGTATACGATCAAGAATCAAAGTACGCGTCAGAGCATGATGGTATAATGTATGCATTTCTTAACATGAACAATAATAACATCAATAATCTTAGAACGCCAGTTTGATTTTGATTCATCAGGGTAGAAATATGTCGATAATAAGGGTGTTCCAATAACAATTTCTTTAGCCACAAACAGCGGTGAACTAGCTGCATTAAATACCAGTTATAATAATCACGTATAGCTGTTTATGAACTTTTAAGAATTCCACCAACTTGCTGACATTAACACAAATATCAATGACATTATCAGTGGGATACCTACTATCATGAGCGAATCTGATTACAATTCCGCACAAATTGCACACAGTGGCATCATAATCGGCAACATGGATACAGAAAATGACACTCAAACACACTGCAAAGGTCACTGGTTTGTACGGGCTGTCCCTGTTTAGCAGTTCGAAGTTTAGTATATTTACCACAATTCCATGGCGTCATTCTATCAATGATTTTTCTGGAATTTTCTATAGTGTTAGACGCTAGTTAATGACGTGTGTTTTCGTGAAATTACACGAAATTACATTGTCTTTGAACAGAAAACTAACTAAATTATAGGTCTGGTTGTTTGGAAAGAAAACAAAGGCAGTACGGTACGCAATTTTAGCTTCCAATTTTAATATGCTATGTCAATTGTTTGATTTTATGCAGATGTGATATTTTTTAATTCTTGCATATATTCGTGTATTCATTTCTTAGCACTCTAGCGATATGTTAGCTCTACTAGTTAATTCTTTAATTTTTCAATTATCAATTCATTGAGAAAATTAACGGATCGTATGTAATTAAATATTAAATATGTATAATTGCGTAGGGATTTCATAAAATCACCCTAGTATACGAATTGTATCAGGACATCTCCCTCTGGACATTTCCTCCGGACTCCCCCTCCCCAACATTCTTCCCTCAGGACATTTCCCCCTGGACTTTCCCCCATCATCTAGGACGTTTCCCCTCCAGTAATTTCCCCTCCAGTATATGTTGTCAACTGAAATAAAGGCATTATCAAATGTAAACTATCTACTTTCTGAACTCTCTCTCTCTCTCTCTCACAAACATTTTTAAGCATTGTTAGTTATATTAAAAACGTCCATTGTTTATTTGTCAATCAATTGCTAGTGCTGTTACTCACTGTAGAATAGTTTTCTTTGAAGTATAAAGAGGCTTGTCTAACCTTTATTTTTTGTGCATATATGGTATATTTAAGATAAAAAAACAGAAGGATTAGCCATCTTTCATTTAATTGTAGTTGTTTCAGTACAGTACTCAAGACTGATGTCAACATAACATGTATGAAGCAACTTCGTATGCCTGTATGTGTAACGTACACTTTGTACCAGAATGGTGTCTAATGTACTAAGCAGTTCTACTTTTAGGCATTATATTCTGACCTGATTATGCATGTAGAGCTGATATCATCGGTGGACAGCCGTAAAACTCGGTGAAAGTTCATATAACTTGTGCGCTGATAAATATGATGATGGCTTAGAGAAAGATAATTGTTTCTTCATGGCAAGTGACCAAGCTTTAGGGACCAACGGCCTGCAGGAAATAAGATAGATCTTGAGGATCTTTCAGAAGACTAGGAGAGGCCTGGCCTTAAGTGGTGGCTCTTTGACCATTTCATCAAAGCGGTGGATCAGAAAATACATAAATTATTCAGTATCACTATTTGAGTGAAAATCAAATAAATGTGTATAAATCCTACTTGTGGATGAAACAGTATTTATATTTTTGTACAAATTCTATATTTGGATAACCCTTGGTGACATAATCATACCTTTATAAATCCATATAACTTGATACCTTTGGTTCATTTTTGTACTAATTGTAAACATTGATCATCCGTGCTGATTGATCCATATATCAAATATATATATATATATATATATATATATATATATATATATATATATATATATATATATATATATATATATATATATATATATATATATATATATATATATATATATATATATATATATATATATATATATTTATATATATATATATACATAAGTACCATGCGTAGATTACTCGTTTAAATTAAATGTTTTGATTAGCTCCAATTAGGAACGATATCATATTCTTATATCATTAGCTTATGTCAGTGCGCATCAATTTGTTAAATTTACTGTTGTGTTTTACGCGTAGGAGTTAGGTGTCAGGTTTATTCATTTTAAAGTACATTATAGTTAAACATCTCATTCTCGAAATGGCTTCCAGTGCCTTCTCTCTCTCTCTCTCTCTCTCTCTCTCTCTCTCTCTCTCTCTCTCTCTCTCTCTCTCTCTCTCTCTCTCTCTCTCTCTCTCTCTCTCTCAGTGCTTCCGCAAATTCCCCTTCATCAGTGGATAATGCATAAAGACAGCTAGATAATGATATAACTTATAACATATTAAGCCATAAAAGATGGGTAATGATTTAATATTGGCTGGAAGTTATTCTAGCTCGAACGATGCATCTTTCAATTTCTGCTCTTGAAAACTAGTCAAGGGTACACACACAAACACACACACACAGACACACACACACACACTGACTTCAAGGAGCAGCTTTCAATCCAATTACTATTACATTTTGCACAGACAGCAAAACGGCATCTTGCATGTAAATTATAGTATGATGTCACTCAGTCAGATCAGCTGGGGTAGTTTGAGGCGCCACATGCATTGATTGTGATGAAACTATTTACAACTTATCTCAGAAATGTGTTTAGATCTCATCATAAACGTTGACCATATATGCAATATTAGAAGCCGAAAAAAAGACACTTTATTTGTTGAATATGTGTTGCAGAATTTGTACAATTATACAAAAGCCTCGACGTATTTATAAGACGATATCCTGGTGTTCCCATGCATTCGTATGGTTCTAATGTTTCTTGGATTCAACGTGATTTTTGTTACCGGATATTTGATCTGTAATAATGGGATGACTGGGTAACCTTTTTGTTAGGTGAGAGATCAGCATTTGTCCATCTTCATAACAAAGATGGTGTTATTTGCAAATTTAGGTTGTCATTTAAAACCAGGTTTGCCCCGTGGATGAGGTGCAAGATCATACCACGAATTAGCAATTATATGAAAGGGACTGTCTACATTACAGTAGCTGTCCAGGCGTTAGTCTGCTTACACTTTATGTCCGTGCTGAACAGCGTAAAATATTTTCTCTTTTCGTACACAATTTCGGTTTAACTAGACGAACGTCCAACGGATTTACTCGTGTTATATATTTTACTTTGCAAATCAGTTATATTAAGGATTATGAAACCACTACTGTGTGATCTTTTAATAGCTTCTCCCCTCCTTTATTCTTAGTTTCCCTGTGACATTTCCGATAAAGACTGGATAGACTGCATATATATTGTTGATATGTATCCTGTAATAGAGTAATAAAGTGTTTCCATAAAGCAGAGCAGGGAAATTAGCAAAGCCGCAGCTAAGACGTAATAAGAATTCGAGGATTTTTTGGGATTTCTTTGGGGCAATGCTATTTACAGAAAATGATATGGTAAAGTCTAGGCATATCGAAAATAATAAACTACTAACACTGAAAACCATGATGCGTACAAACGCTACGTATCACTTCAAAACAATTTACTCTTAACATTTAGTCCCATTGGGGAAGTACTGATATACATTTTTTCATCATTTTTTTTTTAAAATCCAAAATTATTGGTTGACATGTCTAATAGTACGCAATGGATACTTTACATGATACACTGATTAAGCTATTTCACTGAAAAGTTCGAAAACTTCAGAGCTTTTGTTATGGATAACCTGGTCAAAACAAAATAGGTGCAACATCAAACACTTTCACAGAGTATTTTCATTACATATAATGATATAATCTTTTGTAATTTCATATATATATATATATATATATATATATATATATATATATATATATATATATATATATATATATATATATATATGTATATATATATACATATGTAAAGATAGAGATGTGTTTATATTTTTTCTAAAATTCTCAGTAATATTTATGATCCGAAATATACATATATCTGTAATTATCTCGGATCATTGCTCGCCTGTTAGTTTTTTTTACTTGCCGCTCTGGAACGGATACAGTTATATGTTTCCATACTCATAATGAATGCTACTATATGACTAGTCAATATTAGATATACATGTTTAGTTGCACATTACCTTTCCTTCTCTAGATGAAAGTGTTTTCTGTATTGCATATTTGACTTGAGCATTTTTGGATATAGGGTCATTGAATTATTATATGCGCGATAAGCGCTTGTTTCCCTTTCCGATTTTGTATTATGCATTTGTATATCTTAAAATGTCCCAAATAAATGCGGTTTGATCTTGAAGAAAGGGTAACGAATTTTCTATGACAACATCCTTACTGAGCAGAGAGATCTGGAGTAGCCCAGTCGTAAACAAGGCCGGTATAAAAGCACTTGTTTGCAGGTTCGAATCCTTGCAATACCAACCTGGATCGGGTACCTTGTGCGCCTTTGAACAAGTATTTCTGCTCCTGTTACCAGTGTACAAAATAATCTTGCACATCCTCATGCAGTTAAACGTCAATCAGGTAAGCAAGAAATCGATCATTCCAATTGATGGTGAGCTATCAGTCACGAAGAGATGATTGTCATAGACGATATCGACACTAAATGCATTCTAAGAAAATAATCACAAGCATAACTTTTGAAATCAGAGATATCAAGCTTTTGTTGTAGGAATATGGTTATTTATTAAAAAAGACACATATTACGCATTACAAGGAATCAGGTATCATACAAACAGTATCTACATTTCTGAAGTAATCAGAAAATGGACCAAATTTTTAAAGAAGTTGTTAAACAGCGAATGAAATATTCAGAAACATTATTCAACGTGTTGAAAACTGAAATATATGATAACATTTGAAGTGAATATAACTAAAAGACAAAAATACAACATATGGGTATATAAATCTAGATATAAATTTATCACGGAATTGAAATGCGGCCACAGTGGTTTTGAGTAGGAAATTGTTTTGCATAATAATTTTCTGATATAAATCCTTGTCTCAAAAACTTAATAGTCTTCATAAGACTTCATGAGAGCCCCAAAGTATATTTTCATCCGTTTCCTTGTATACGTCACTGACCTTTATCAGCGGATCATAGTATATATTAGTCATTACAAAGGTTTCTTCAAGTCATGAATCAACTCAGACATCGAATTCCATGACAATGTTTAGCTATGTCATATCTGTTACAGGACACTCACGACAACAATGCCTGAAGATAAAAAAAAATTTGTTCGATTTCAAGTACTACCAAGTATGTGTTTATATACTGTCTTGTTTTAGTGAAACCAAACAGAAACAGTCTAATACTAATACACTGTACTAATATATCCTGAGACACCAAAAGAAAAAAAAAATTGGTAGTGTTCTTTCAAGAGTATTTACCATTTCGTCTTGCGACGCTTTTTAACCGTACTACATGGCAAGCAGTAGAACAAAAATGCTTTTTATTTTTGTTTTTTTTAATACTTCACGTGATCTTGATATAGTTATATATTAATATAACAAATAATAACCTAGTTTAAAGCAATATCACTGCGATCATACCGGTTTTGTTTAATTCTTGGATCTGTAACTGTGATAATCTTGGATAATTCCTTTTTCGATTAGCCGTTATTTCAGTATCTGCCTTGACCCTTCTGTCAAAGACAGACCTCCATTCCTGATTTTGTTTTTGCAATGATATTTAAACATGATTTTCCGTTGCTAATGTAGTCTATTCGCAATGCGTGTTTTGTGTATATCAGGCCATTCCACTGCCAGTAAAAAGGTTTACAAAAAATTACATTCAGATCACGATTTCTTAATGCATACTCTAAAAAGGAATGGACAAAAATTCCAACAAATTATGTTGAGGACGTGGGCAAATATATGTAATTAATATGCCCATTCTAAGTCTTCATAAGCAGCGATGGATGTCCCTCTAGATTCACAATACGATTTGGAGGCATTGATGACCAATTTGTAACTTGTTGAGTAATGGATCACTGAAATGTATGAAAAGTTGTTTCTTTGACTTCGTCAATTTGGGCAAAAATATATCGTCGCATTATTGTAACTATATTCAACAATTAGGCACGGGCCGAATCAAACAGATTCAAAAGAATGTCAAGAATCTCTTATGACGGGTTAGAGTCAGGATAACAAAAGTAACACCTTATTAGATTATGAATAATAGAGAAGGATAGGCTTCACTAACATTCACCAAAAGCACTAAATAATATACCGCTAAAATTTAAACACCTTATAGATGAATGATTCACCAAATATTCTTTTCGAATGAACATCATAGATCGGTCATAGAATTCAGTGTGACATAATGTATTTATTATTAACTCCAATGAAATTAGTACAGTTCATTTATCTCCATTTAATTAATAATTATTTATTAGAAGGTTAGGTAAATTTGCATCAGGTGTAAATTGCATTAACGATTCTTGCATATAATAAGTAGCCAATATTTCTCAGAGGCGAAATATGTAATGCTTTTACTTCTGAGCTATTCGAAGAATTGGGATGTTTGTGCATAGTGAAAAATATTAGAACGTGGGAAAATATATATAACTAATGTTTAAAGAAATTATATGGTTTGATACTTTCCGTTTTCAAACAAAAAGTATGTGCTGTTTACTATCTATATGTATGTTCCTTATCAACATTATTAGCAATTAAATTATTGTATTACCTAATGTATAGAGAGGATGCCCTTTCGATTTGCTGGAATTAAAAACCCTTTGAAAGGTAGTTCAAAACTTAAAACAACTTTATTAAGAATCATCTGTGAAATTTTTCTGTTTGTAAGATATTTCAAAATCTTTACTATCTATGGAGATAGAAAATGCACTTGAAATAAATATTGTTTGGTTCCCTGAGGAAACGTTAAGTCACAACACAATTTAGATTCCATTTTTACTATTAATGCTTCTCAATGCTTTCGGATAATTTTCGATTCTGCACAATCATTTTCTCGTCCTAAAATGCCCTCAGACGAGCTTGTTTGGAGTATATAACTATTTTTTGGTCCTTAATTTCTATTCACATTCTACAAATAAGGATATCAACGGAAATAAAAACTGGACCTGAACGTTAGTTTAAACTCCAGGTGTACGCTTACTGCATATATACATTTGCATTAAATTTCTCTAATTGTTTACGCCTATCTCCATTACGTCGAAATATTTTCATGCATAAAGATTTATGTTCTCACAATCACATACATAAAGCATGGATAAACAGTAGTAGCTAAATGTTATAATCGTACTGTATTTTTTTAGCCAACTCCTTTCTAATCTTAGAAAACTAATTATATTCCTAAAATAAGTTCGTAATATCAATGATAGCTTAATTAGGAAAAATACTGACCACACACTCACACTCTAACTCCCCCCTAAACTTGATATAAGTTAAAAATGTCCCTGACTAGCACCCAAGAAACAAGCGTGATTTTTTAGATGCATTAGACAGACCTCTTTTGACCTTGGATGAAATACTCATGATCAGGCAGCTTCCAGAATATAAAAAAGGCTTTGAGCTGCTTTGGTCCCAGTACGATTCTAAGCTCAAGAAGAGTGTCATGTCTATTTCTTACAGGTAAGAAAATTATGCTTTATACTCGCTTTTGAAAGTTAAAGATTTTATAGTGAGTTTTGGTATTCTTTTGAATTATTTTTATTTTGTCAATGTAATGTAATAGTGAGTTCTCTTTTCTACTATAAAATATTTTACTGATTTAATATTTTACTGAATTTATGTTCATTTTATTTATAATATAATATTATTGAGTTTCCTTCTTCCACAATCATAATGTAATGAAATATTTTACAGCTTCGATGTTCATTAGTATTTGTTTGAAATAATTACTAGCTTCATGTTATAATTTAATTGAGAATAAATATATATTCTTTAAATAATAGGTATAACACTCACAGATCTTTTTCAGGTCGTTACCTTACATTAAATAAAATAAAATACATTATTACAGTTATTGAGTTTTAGGCTCTTTGAATATTTAAAACACTTGTATTCAAAAATGCAGAAAAATGAATGGACAAATGAAATACTAGATTGTTGAAGAACTATTTAATAAGTATTGTAATATTTATTGTATGTAGCTTAAACAAATAAATTTACATGTTGTATCTTTAGAATATATATATATATATATATATATATATATATATATATATATATATATATATATATATATATATATATGTATATATATATATATATATATATATATATATATATATATATATATATATATATATATATATATATATACATACATACATACATACATACATACATACATACATACATACATACATACATACATACATACATACATACATACATACATACATACATACATACATACATACATACATACATACATACATACATACATATATATATATATATATATATATATATATATATATATATATATATATATATATATATATATATATATATATATATATATATATATATAAAGTGCAATTCCAAGCTCAAGAAGTGTGTCATGTCTATTTCTTACAGATTCTTGGTACCTCCTCGTAGCCAAAGCTTACCCACAAAAAGATGTAACCGTATCTACACCATCATAAGTGACACCTTATTCTTAAGAATGCTAAACTTTCTTCCTTCTCGTAATTAGACATGAGAAGAAGGTTATGATAGAAAACATGTAAACAACAATACAGTGTTTTCTCTCCATAATAAATTGGCGGAGATTCCTTTCTTGTTATAATAAATTGGCGGAGAATCCTTTTCCTCTATATAATACTTGCATATAATAAGTAGCCAATATTTCTCAGAGGCGAAATATGTAATTCTTGTACTTCTGAGCTATCCTAAGAATTTGGATGTTTGTGCATTTTGAATATAATTAAAACATGGGAAAATATATATAACTAATGTTTAAAAGAAATTAGTTGCTTTTATACTTTCCGTTTTCAAAAAAAAAGTATTTGCCTTTTAAATTTTATATGTTTTTTCCTTATCAACCATATCAACAATTAAATTATTGTATTACCTAATGTATAGAGAGGACGTCGTTTCCATTTGCTGTAATAAAAGACCCTTTGCAAGTTAGTATGAAAGGTAAAACAACTTTATTTAGAAATATCTGTGAAATGTTTGTTTGTAAGATATTTCAAAATCTTTACTTTCTACGGAGATAGAAAATGCACTTGAAATAACTTTTGTGTGGTTCCCTAAAGAAACGTTGTTAGGTCATAACCCCATTTAAATTCCATTTTTAGTATTGGTGCTTCTCAATGCTTTCAGATACTTTTTGATTCTGCACAATCCTTTCCTCGTCCTAAAATGCCCTCAGACGAGCTTGTTTGGAGTATGTAACTATTCTCTTGGTCCTTAATTTCTATTCACAATCTACAAATAAGGTTTTCGGTTATCAACGGAATTAAAATCTGAACCTGAACGTAAGATTAAACTTCAGGTGTACACTTACTGCATATTTACATTTGCATTCAATTTCTCTAATTGTGTACGCATGTCTTCATTATGTGCAAATATTTTCATGCATAAAGATTTAAGGTCTCACAATCACATACATAAAGCATGGATAAACAGCAGTAGCTAAATGGTATAATCGTACTGCATTTTTTCTGCCAACTCCTTCTTAATCTTAGAAAACTAATTATATTCCTAAAATAAGTTGCAGGTATAGATATAACGATCATTGAAATAATGGAATCGCTTAATATCGCATGCTTATTGAAAACTGGAACATGAGGACAATTTTTGCACCTGGTTCCAAACGGCGTTTACAGTACACATCCCACGTTGACTTCCATGAGCATTGAAATATTCCCATGGAAGAAGAACATCCCTGTCTGGCCGATTGCATGACAAGATATGTGATCCCATTGGCAGCCCATCCACAAGCGCATTTTTCATATCCATCTTTATAGGCCCATTCTAAGTCTTCATAAGTAGCGATGGATGTCCCTCTAGATTCACAATACGATTTGGAAGCATTGAACTCCAGTTTGTAATTTGTTGAGAAATGGATTACTGAAATGCATGAAAAGTCGTATCTTTGGTTTCGTCAACTTCAGCAGAAAAACATTGCCATATGGTCTTAATTATATTTAAGGAACAAAGAAGGACCGAAAGAAACAGGTTGATAAGAATGTCAAGAATTCCAACTGGCGGGTTAGAGTCAGGACAACAAAAGTAACGCTTTATTAGATTATGAATAATAGAGAATGATAGGCTTCACTAACATTCACCAAAAGCACTAAATAATATACCGCTAAATTTTAAACACCTTATAGATGAATTATTCACCAATTATTCTTCTCGAATGAACATCATAGATTGTCATAGAATTCAACGTGACGTAATGTATTCATCATTAACTCCAATGAAATTATTACAGTTCATTTATCTCCCTTTAATTGATAATTATTTATTCGCAGGTTAGGTCAATTTCCATCAGATGTAAATTGCATTATCGATTCTTGCATATAATAAGTAGCCAATATTTCTCAGAGGCGAAATATGTAATTCTTGTACTTCTGAGCTATCCTAAGAATTTGGATGTTTGTGCATTTTGAATATAATTAAAACATGGGAAAATATATATAACTAATGTTTAAAGAAATTATATGGTTTGATACTTTCCGTTTTCAAACAAAAAGTATGTGCTGTTTACTATCTATATGTATGTTCCTTATCAACATTATTAGCAATTAAATTATTGTATTACCTAATGTATAGAGAGGATGTCGTTTCCATTTGCTGGAATGAAAAACCCTTTGCAAGGTAGTAGGAAACGCAAATCAACTCTATTTAGAAATATCTCTGAAATTGTTATGTTTGTAAGATATTTCAAAATCTTTAATTTCTACGGAGATAGAAAATACACTTGAAATAACTATTGTTTGGTTCCCTGAGGAAACTTTGTTAGGTCATAACCGCATCTAAATTCCATTTTTATTATTGGTGCTTCTCAATGCTTTCAGATACTTTTCGATTCTTCACAATCCTTTCCTCGTCCTAAAATGCCCTCAGACGAGCTTGTTTGGAGTATATAATTATTATCTTGTTCCTTAATTTCTATTCACATTCTACAAATAAGGATATCAACGGAATTAAAAACTGGACCTGAACGTAAGTTTAAACTCCAGGTGTACGCTTACTGCATGTTTACATTTGCATTCAATTTCTCTAATTGTGTACGCATGTCTTCATTATGTGCAAATATTTTCATGCATAAAGATTTAAGTTTAACACAGTCTCGTACATAAAGCATGGATAAACAGTAGAAGCTAAATGGTATAATCGTACTGTATTTTTCTTTGCCAACTCCTTCTTAATCTTAGAAAACTAATTATATTCCTAATATAAGTTGCAGGTATAGAAATTGAAATCAGGTATTGAAATCATGGAATCATGGAATCGCTTTAGATCGCATGCTTATTGAAAACTGGAACATGAGGAAAATTTTTGCACCTGGTTCCAAACGGCGTTTACAGTACACATCCCGCGTTGACTGCCATGAGCATTGAAATATTCCCATGGAAGAAGAACATCCCTGTCTGGCCGATTGCATGACAAGATATGCAGTCTCATTGGCAGCCCATCCACAAGCGCATTTTCTATATCCATCTTTATAGGCCCATTCTAAGTCTTCATAAGTTGCGACTGATGTCCCTCTAGATTCACAATACGATTTGGACGCATTGAACTCCAGTTTGTAATTTGTTGAGTGATGGATTACTGAAATGCATGAAAAATGAAAAATCGTATCTTTGGTTTCGTCAACTTCGGCAGAAAAATATCGTCACATTATCGTAACTATATTCAACAACCATGCATGGACATAATGAAACAGGTTGATAAGAATGTCAAGAATCCCTCCTATCGGATTAGAGTCAGGACAACGAAAGTAACGATTTACGAGATTTTACATAATAGAGATTGGCAGCTCCACTAACACTTACAAACAGCACTAAATAATATGCCGCTTAGATTTCAACACCTCTGAGATGAATGATTCACGAATTATTCTTCCGGTATGAAAATCACAGATCGGTCAAAGAATTCAATTTGACGTAATGTTTTTATCCTTAATGACAATGAAATTGTTGCTGTTCATTTCTTTATCTCCCTTTAATGAATATCTGATTATTAGCAGGTTAGGTTAATTTGCATCGGATGTGAATTGCATTATCGATTCTTGCTTATAATAAGTAGTTAATATTTCTCAGAGACAAAATATGTGATGCTTGTACTTCCGAGTTTTTCTACCATTTTGGATAGTTTTGCAATGTTAAAATAATGAGGTTTGTTAAGGACTAGTGTACACAGGAAAAGTTTCCTTCTACAGATAACTCAGTCTTATGAGCTTATATATTGCATTTATGACCTTTCAATGGCGGCATAAAGGACATGTATTTCAATCTGGACAAATAAACTCGACAGCAAGGTAAAGAACGAAAAGAAAACTTGAGTGCGTATAACTGTCATCTTGTATTCTTTGTTGTAAAACGAGATTTTGAAGTACGTTGAACATATCAAGATGAATTAATAGAAGACATCATATATGTATATTTCTATCAATGTATCTATTTA
>JAEAOA010000811.1:0-63589 GCA_016746295.1 Potamilus streckersoni | reverse complement strand
AAAATCTTTGATAGTCCAAAATTTTTCACATCCTTGATTACATCAAGGGGGTCGGTGATGTGAAATTACAGGTGAAACCCTCGTATTTTTGTTGCATTTTTTGGTGGGGGGGGTCGATTTCAATTAGAGAAATTGGTCGGATGATAAGAAAATTGGTGGGATCAGCCCCCTCTGCTGCTCAATTGCTTATTTAGATATAGAGCTTAAATGTAGTAAATCCCAAAACAGCGTCACCACTTATTGTTGGTTGATATCAAATTGATATTAGATTCTTAAGTGTTAAAGAACTTAAACTTTTACAAACTCGAGATACATGCACGTTCATGAATGAAATATGTTAGTTTAAATGTTCATGGATATGTACATGTACACTTTCAGTATAATAATACCCTCACATAGTTGGTGTTTACAAGTAACGAGAGCAATAATTTATTGGTAGCGTAGTTTATGTCATGAACCTTTTACTTTCGATGCCTTACGTGGAAAGAAATATCTGCAATTTCAATTATAGTGCTTTAATTGTTTAGCTGTAACAGTCAATTTACTGATGCAGTGTTACACGTGACTTTTTACAACAATAAGGAGAAGTGATGTACTTATAGTGTTTCATATTTCATGAAGACAAAAACTGTTTTTCAAAATTGAATAGTATCTGTCTGGAAAGAGTTGCATTAATTAGTAAAAGACCTAATTAACAGTTACCTCTATTGCAATCATGCCACCACCTCCAGCCATGAGAATTAAGGAATAGTCAAACAAATACTTCTTAACCTTTTCATAACATCCCTGAAATTTAATATATATATATATATATATATATATATATATATATATATATATATATATATATATATATATATATATATATATATATATATATACATAGTACAACTGTTTTTTTAACTTTTACTAATTACTCATGATGGTCCAGTTGCTATAGTGTTGTGTTAGAGGGAAAAATCTTTTTAATCATAATCTAATTCAGATTTAATATTCTTAATTTATCGGTTGAACGATTCAACAGAAAATGAATGCGTTATATATGTATCATGCATTCTTGTTTGTAAAATAATAATTTCAATCAGATTCGGGATGTCCGATGTAAAGCTGTTTTATTGACATCTTAAATTATATTAAAATATGACAGATTGATCTCATGCATACACATAAAGTTGAATACAAGCAATTATCCTAAGTCAGAGTAAGCATTTGCCGAAAGGTTGACTCGAAATTGATGTATATAACAGTTACCTTCATGTAGTATGAGTTATCGTCCGTGGGTGTGATGTCACAGTAGGCATCAAAAGGTGGGTCATACCCCGGGTAGTCCCCTGTCACTTTGCAACAAGCTGTTGGGGTTTTCATGGTATATTCTGTACCGTTTACTGCCTTTTTCCTATTCCAGTTTATGGCAGCTTTAAGATCTAGGTAATTGGTCACTCCGCAACAATCAAACTGCAATTCCAAATGTAACTTTTAATTCATAGGCCAATTTTCAAAAGAGACCTCTTCAAATAAAGCATACCTTTATGTTAAGCTTAATAATGACTGTCAAAACAAATCAGATCCTGTTACTATTAGGTCTACCGCGTCAATCAAATTTACTCCAGGTGGTAATCCATTCAGACCAATCTCGTCTCTTTCCAAAGCAAAGCAAATAACTTCGACTCATTCAAGAGACTCGAGGGTGACTATAGTAATACTTTTCAAATCTGCAAGTTTTTGGACGTGATGACAGCCAAGGAATTGAGGGCAGTTCCAAACAGCCATTATTTACATCATGGATTTCTTTTTCTATTATGCGTTTGAAAAGGCCTATGATATTTCGATTGGGTAGTGATCTACACATTGGTAGAAAATGACGTTATATCGACGACGTCCTAATATGAAGATCGGCTAATTTATAGTGTTAATTTAAAATATGTAAACTACTTAACAAAGGGATTCACAAGTAGATATTTATGACAGTAAACAAATAAGGTACGGTATGGTGTTACATGCCTGTTGTAGATCGATGACAACAACAATTTATTATCCAATAGTTGAAACTATAATGACGCAGAAGGAGCAAATGTGAATAAAGCAATACTTTTACATAACTGTTGCATGATAACATATTGGTTTTTTTTTACATTGTTTATTAGAACATTTTGAGAGATAAGGGCTAGTAGGGTACAAGCTTAAAGATAAAAAGGTGAGCCAAATTGCATCAAAATATGTTGCATTATTCTCTAGTTATTCTGGTTACAAGTAGCAGCTGTAAGGGAGATTTATTCTACTTATCTCTTCTAGATCTTGAAAAAGTCTCAATTTTAGAACATACTTCATTTACTTATCCAGTCAGAGTGCTAGAATAAAAAATAATAGAAGTATTCTGTATTATCAAGAACAGTTCTTCACTGTAAGTCTTCACTGCATTTTGAATGGTGAAAAGAATGGCGTGCTTGATTTGTGATATTTGTTAATAAATCAATCATGTTATATTATGATGACAGCACAATCAGTTAAGATATTTTTCCCAAGTTTGTGCACAGAGAGAGAGAAAGAGAGAGAGAGAGAGAGAGAGAGAGAGAGAGAGAGAGAGAGAGAGAGAGAGAGAGAGAGAGAGAGAGAAAGAGAAAGAGAGAGAGATCAAACTATTAAATTCTTAATTTAATTTTTTTTTTAAAAAATCACCATGTCAGGAACTTTATTTACCAAAAACTGAATACAGTTTAAAAACCTTGTAAATTTTCCCAAAATTACGTTGTTTATTATGCTAGGCGGAATAATTAAAACCCGAGTTTTTTTTTTTTTAACACATGTTGATTTCCATTTCAAAATGTCAGTTGTGTCTATTAAATTATAATGATATGCACCAGAACATTCTGAAATTTCACTTGATTTAGAATTTCTACATAGCAAATGTATATTCCTCCAAATTCAAAGATTTCAATATCTTATAAGTTTTTACAGGTGCTGCCTGTAACTATCAGTTTATATACATTTTGCAGAACTTAAACATCTTTAGATTTAATATTTTATCTTATCATCTTATCTTGATCTACTTCATGGCTAATTTAATAACGAAGGTTTTTTTTCTTCCAAATTTGTGTGCAGGTCAATTTTACATTTTTCAACCTTAAAATTTAACCTTTAGTTGGCACCATATAGCCACTATCGAGCAGACGTGTCATAAAATGCTACATACATACATACATACATACATACATACGTACGTACGTACGTACGTACGTACGTGCGTGCGTGCGTGCGTGCGTGCGTGCGTACGTACGTACGTACGTACGTACATACATACATACATACATACATACATACATACATACATACATACATACATACATACATACATACATACATACATACATACATACATACATACATACATACATACATACATACATACATACATACATACATACATACATACATACATACATACATACATACATACATACATACATACATACATACATACATACATTCATACATACATACATACCTGGCTTAGATAGTCTAAGAGATTTATTGATTTCGATCAATGACGATGTTATAATGTCAGCTACAGCTACAGATCACCTCGTCATTAATCTTTTATTTATGCAGAGTGGTTACTTTTTTTATTGCGAAATTAATATCTAAACTTCCATCCCTATCAGAATATTGATTTTGATTGATTTAAAACAGAGAAAGCATTAAAAGTTGGATATTTTGTTGCCATCGGAGAGAAGATTTCTATAGAACTGGCCTTTTATATAGTGTATTACAAATAGCTCATAGTCTTACCATGCACATAGATCAATACGTCTTGCCAAAAGCATAGCTCATAAAGTCTTACCAAGCACATAGCTCATAAAGTCTTACAAAGCACATAGCTCATAAAGTCTTACAAAAAACACAGATGATAAAGTCTTACCAAAAACTTAGCTCATAAACTGTTACCAAAAGCATATCTCATAAAGACTTACCAAAACATAATTCATAAAGTCTTACCAAAAACATAGTTCATAAAGTCTTACCATAAACAGCCCATAAAGTCTTACCAAGCACATAGCTTACAAAGTCTTACCAAAAACAGCTCATAAAGTCATACCAAAGACAAATTTCAAAAAGTCTTACCAAAAACATTGCTCATAAAGTCTTACCAAGCACATAGACATAAAATCTTACCGAAAACAGCTCATAACGTCTTAACAAAAACGTAGCTCATAAATCTTACCTACCAAAAACATAGCTTATAAAGTCTTATCAATAAGATAGCTCATAAATTCTTACCGAAAATATAGCTTTTAAAGTCTAAGCAAAAACATAGCTCATAAATTCTTGCTAAAAACATATCTCATAAAGTCTTACCAAAAACATGGCTTATATATTCTTACCAAAAGCATAGCTAATAAACTCTTACCAAAATATCTCTCATAAAGTTTTACCAAAAACATAGCTTATAAATTCTTACCAAGCATGTATCACGTAAAATCTTACCAAGCACATAGCTCCTAAAGTCTTACCAAGCACATAGCTCATAAAGTCTTACCAAGCATATCGTTCATAAAGTCTTACCAAGCACATAGCTCATAAAGTCTTACCATGCTCATAGCTCATAAAGTCTTACAATGCACATACCTAATAAAGTCTTACGATGCACATAGCTTATAAAGTCTTAACAAGCACTTAGCACATAGAGTCTTACCAAAAACAAAGCTCATAAAGTCTTACCAAAAACATAGGTCATAAAGTCTTACGATGCACAGAACACAAAAAGTCTTAACAAGAACATAGCACATAAAGTCTTACTAAAAACATAGATCTTAAAGTCTTACCATGCACATAGCTCATAAAGTCTTACCATGCACATAGCACATAAAGTCTTATCAAGCACATAGCTCATAAAGTCTTACCAAAAACATAGCTCAAAAAGTCTTACCAAAAATATAGCTCATAACGTCTTACCATGCACATAGCTCATAAAGTCTTACCAAAAACATAGCTCATAAAGTCTTACCATGCACATAGCTCATAAAGTCTTACCAAAAACATAGCTCATAAAGTCTTACCAAGCACATAGCTCATAAAGTCTTACCAAGCACATAGCTCATAAAGTCTTACCAAAAACACAGATGATAAAGTCTTACCAAAAACATAGGTCATAAAGTCTTACGATGCACAGAACACAAAAAGTCTTAACAAGAACATAGCACATAAAGTCTTACTAAAAACATAGATCTTAAAGTCTTACCATGCACATAGCTCATAAAGTCTTACCATGCACATAGCACATAAAGTCTTATCAAGCACATAGCTCATAAAGTCTTACCAAAAACATAGCTCAAAAAGTCTTACCAAAAATATAGCTCATAACGTCTTACCATGCACATAGCTCATAAAGTCTTACCAAAAACATAGCTCATAAAGTCTTACCATGCACATAGCTCATAAAGTCTTACCAAAAACATAGCTCATAAAGTCTTACCATGCACATAGCTCATAAAGTCTTACCAAAAACATAGCTCATAAAGTCTTACCATGCACATAGCTCATAAAGTCTTACCAAAAACATAGCTCATAAAGTCTTACCATGCACATAGCTCATAAAGTCTTACCAAAAACATAGCTCATAAAGTCTTACCAAAAACATAGCTCATAAAGTCTTACCAAAAACATAGCTCATAAAGTCTTACCAAAAACATAGCTCATAAAGTCTTACCAAAAACATAGCTCATAAAGTCTTACCAAAATCATAGCTCATAAATTATTATGCTCATAAAGTCTTACCAAGACATAGCTCACAAAGTCATAAAGTCTTAACAAAAACATAGCTTATAAAGTCTTACCAATCATAATGCTCAAAAAGTCTTACCCAGCACATAGATCGTAAAGCCTTTGCAAGCATATAGCTTCTAAAGTCTTACCAGGCACATAGGTTAGCAGTGGGTTGCAACAGGACTGGATTCTTCTTTATTTGAAAGCTTTCTCTCAGTATACATCAATTATCTAACAACCATTTACTATTCTAAATTTCAAGTGTCTTTCCGTTGAAAGAAAACAACAAAACAAAAGCAAAGAAACATTGGTGAGTCCCTGCAAATTCTCCATTGACAAAACATCTTTACCCAACCGTGCATTGCTCTACATGTTTTTAATTATTTGTCTCATTTAAATGTTATCACGCTTCTTTTAAAAATGAAAATAATCATTAGCTAAGTTAGCATCGTACCTTTCCGATTAAATTTATAACCATCTTTGTAAAGTTTGCATAATTAATGTCTTGTAAAATCGTGCTACGTATATTTAATTTAATTGTTTGTTTGTTAGTTTTAACTATTGTATATTTCATTACATGCTATTGTAATGTAACATTTTATTCATGACTTGACCTTGTCTAAAACTGAGTTCATTTCTGCTTCACCTAGTTGACCTTTTTTTTAATTTTGTGTAAACAACTAATATATAGCTAAATTATTCTCTCTGAATATGCGCTTAATATCAGGATTATTATTAATAAAAGATGTAAATATGTTTTGGAGCTTCCTGAGTGAATTATACCAAATCAAGGTCATTGTTTTGAAAAGATCAGGATCATTTAGAAGGTTATTTTTTTATTAGGAAATGGGTTTTTCTGAAAATGCTAATTGTGACCTGAGGTCAAATAGAGAACTATATAATTTTGTAAATGTGAGGACTTGGTCATTCGTGCTGTAAGTCTTAGCACAATCAAGTTGCATTATATGTTATTACCAGTATTTGTTATTTCGTTCTGGAATCTTTCTCGGCGAGTTATTGAATTCTCTCGAAATACAAAAGTGCTCTGATAAAATTATTGGATAGAGACAGTCATTTTAATTTATATTGAATTAAAACCTGGAATTAATTATGTTACTGTGATTTAATAAAAGACTTTTTACACATCAACGCTTTATAAGCTATTACAGACAGGTCGTTGCATTCAGTTTTGGATTTCTTCGGGGTTTGTACTGGGTTTTATTCAGGACTTTAACTTATTAGGACTTATGTCTGTAATTCTTGAATTACTTTGGGATTTAATTCGCAATACTGTAAGTGCTTTTCTTCTTATTTTCACCTTGTTTTCTAAGGAAATAAATTATTAGTTAAATTTTACTAAGGTTGTTTTCTTTCACTCTTTTCTGTTACTTATTGTAAAAGCATAGTCTATTACAACAAATAGCTAGGAAGGAAATGTTACCACCTTACACATTAATCGTCTCAAATCTTGTTCAAGATCAATTTTTGTGGGCTTTAAAAAGCGAGCTTTACAGATTTGTACACGTTGCTGGCAGAAGAGTAGTGTAAATCTAAAAGTAATAATCATAGCTGGGTCTGCTTTGTCGTACCAACCTTTTCACTGATGCAGTTTCTCTAATCATCAGACGATTTCATGCTGATGGCAATGGTAATTTATTTTGATAGCGGGTGGCTTTAACAAGCGGAAAGGTACATCCACGATGGTAAAGTCATAAGGTTGTTAAATACAAATATGTACGGTTCCCTTTATCACTATTTTGCTGTCGTTGAACCTCAGTTAAAGTTGGTCGTACAAACGATTTTAGGAAAGCGAATGATATTAACTATATGGCTATAACCAAGGTGGCCGGTGTTTTTGTTTATAGTACCATCAAAGGTTGACTCTGCTTGAGTATTACTACGTAACCTCGACCTTTGAGGACTATCAAGTACATCAGAAGGAAAAGAATATATTTCTTATCATTTTATCAAAAGCTTCTGAAAAGCATTTTATGCTGCACCGTACTGAGTGATACAAGTAAAAATGAAAACAATTGAATCAAAATACAACCTGTACGAAGATGTAATTCCAGGCTTTACTGTGTTCGTCTTGATTATCGTCTCCTGCATAATGAGCCACCAGATCATCTCTCAAGGAGGACTTTAAATCATCTCCAACCTGATAATAATTATAAGCTTTGAAAGATAAATTCCCAATTTAAAAAGGGATAAACAAGCCAACAAAGATTTATACTAAGAATATCGCTACAATGCTGATTCAGCAGCATTAAATACCATGCTATTCCATGCTATAAAGGATGGTGACAAAAATATGGTGTTGGTGGTGATAAAAATAGCAGCAGCAATGGAAGCACACAAATTTTAATAGTATACAAAATTTTGGACCCTTCACTTTCTCGTACTTCCCCTCTTACTCCTTTTTCTACTTAGGCAATTGCTTCTTCCGCTTCGTTTGAGAATGATAGTACTCTCATCCACCTTCTAACAACGTTCATCTGGCTTGCAGACCATAAAACTCTATGACGGAGATTGAGACCAAGTTTCCAGCAACAGTCAATCAAAAACTGTTTCAAAAGTTTGCAATGTAATGAAACACAGTCACGAACTCAAAACTCATTCTTTAGAGTTGTATGATGTTTACGCAAGAACTCCGGGTCGATAATGCGCCCAATAATCTGAGTTGACTCTTATCTCTAGAAACTGTAAGTGGAACCAGCAGTGCATACCCTATCTATCGGGAATATTAGGACGGAAGGTATGAGTCTATAGTCGTTGTGAGGGAGGGGTATGTATGTTGTATATTTGTATATGGGAGCAGGTTAAATATGGGTATATACGTTGTATATGGGAGCACGTTATATAAGGGTATATACGTTATATGCATGATACATAGGGGTATATATGTTAGCTTAGAATAATCAGATGAGGAAAATCAGCTATGTGGGCCTGATATAGGTCAAATCTGAAAATCTGAGCTAGTATGATACTTTCTGATATTTAATAAGCATAGCTCATAAAGTCTTAACAAAATATAAGTATAAGGCTAAATATTATTGGAGACATCCAAATAGAGTAACATTTATTGACCTACCTTTAAGTAATTATCAGAATTGTATACGAAATGTAAGCATGGCTTTTTATCTTCACAATGATATTTTGAAGCATGTCTCCTTATTCTTACAATGATTACATTAAGCACGTGATAGAAAGGACATGTTCTTAGCCAGGGCCAGACAACATCGATATGAAATGATAATTATACTTTTTTATGCATGCCTTTTTAACTAAATAATATGTTAACTATATGCTTACTTTTCCTTCTCATTTTAATATGCTTAATGTGTGTGTGTGTTCTGCAATTTGCACTTTAGTTTGTTATTTTGTAGCAATTTCAACAAGGATTCAAGAATGATAATTGCTCAGATTTAGACATATACGTCTACATGTTTGATTGTGAGTCATCACATTACAGTTTGAAATGAACTGTGATTTGGAGATATTATTATATACTGTTTAATACTTCTCGGTTATTACTATATGTTGGTATTAAATAACTTTGTATATTTATTGATTTGCAAATGGACAATAGGTTGATCTGAAATAAGAGATTTGTAATATGGCGGTAATATGTTTTCTAGCAAGTTTGGTTGAAACTAGTCTAGTGGATTGGTCATGTTCCATATTTGGTTGAAACTGGTCTAGTGGATTGGTCATGTTCCACATTTGGTTGAACCTTGTTCAGTGGTTTTTGAAAAGAAGTTCAAAATAACAATTGTAGACAGACTGACAACATATGACACACAATGCTTAGTCTTATGCCCATGTGAGCTAAAATATGATTCCTTGGATACCGGTGTCTTCTGACTAGCGTGTAACAGAGATCTCAGCGGACTGATAATAACCAATATAACTGTTAGCAGGGTGTGTATTACTGTGCTATCCCACCATGTTCAAACATGTATTTATATCTGAAAAGAAAACATAGTTGAGCATAATTTGTGTTAGTCGTCTGGAACAGACTTTCTAAATGGAACTTTCTTATGATGTTGTAAATAAAAACAAAATCGCGACAGAACACATACAAATTTATATTTGAACAGAGATGTTGTTTGAGTTACTGGATATGTACTGTCTGACCGTATGAGTTATTTATATGGTTTTCATTAAAAAATAAATTTTATTTACAACATCGATTTTCGTCCATTTTTCATTTGATTTGTCTAGTGTCAATATGACTAACGGATGGACGCGTTCAGCGGAATCCGTCCCACCCGTTCCTATCCTAATAGTGTTCATAAGAGATATATGCATTTATGTCGAAAATATAGAACATTTTGGCAGTTATACTTACATCGGTTGTGTACAATAACAATGCTATGGATATTTCTCCAGTGATGACAACCATGACAGCTACAATGTACTGAAATATAGTGGCAAACATTAGTAATTCATATTCTCCGTCTGTCTCTTTGTCTGTCTGTTGACAACTGTACAAATTATTTTGCTATCGAAGCATTTAGGTATCTAATCAACTGAGAATCCAACTGTGCATATATTCTTATAACGTTATTGCATTCACTGTCAGTCGTAGGTTCTGAAAATCGTTATCATGCTTTAACCAACGCCCACACCACTCCCCGAACAAATACTTTTGCGTCTTTTTCATGGCCGATAGCGTTTACCAAGTAATCATGTTTCCCAGTCTGATTTAAACAAAGATAGTATTAGAATCTAATGGACATGCATTAGAAGCCATGTTCTGTCGTCGACCGATTGATTCGTCGATTACTTTTCAACTTTTCAACGTCATTCATGATGCAAGAAGGCTCTCTGTTAATCAATTTCTTGTTTTCGTTCAATATTAGTCGCATTTCCTTTTTTCCCTGAATATTAATCACATTTCCTGCTTACCCTGAATATTAATTATATTACATGCTTTACCCATTTCAAAGACAGCTGTTTATTTTGCATAGTAAAGAGCTACGTAAAATTGATAGATCATATTACATGACTGAAATATTAAACATACCTTATATTTTATGATAGATCTCTTGACTCAGACAATGCTTGCAATCTTGGTCACTTTCATACAAACTTAGCATAATATCGGCAAGATTATTCTCAATAATATATGTTTCATATGAATGTTCTTCCTTTTTTAACAACGACTTAAAATATCTTTCTTTGACATCACAAAATTCACTCTTTATTTCAAATATGAAACACGGTCAATAAACATGATATGACGTTAGGACATCTTATAAGGGAAACGCGAATGTAGAGTGGATATCGAATGTATTTCAGCCATTTCAGTTCATTATTATGTGCTTTTCTCAAATACACATGTGTTTACTTCTGTAATAAATAGTTTACATTTGTGCTCATAATAAAATAATTTATAAAACACGTAGAATAATTTAAGAAATTTAATTTAAAATGAGCATTCGTAGTAATAAATGTAGAATCATCTATTTCGTTAGTGCCTCACTGATCAAGTAATCCAGTCCATCATAATCAGAAAAACTGAATGAGTTGGATGAACATAAAGACAAAATCTACCCATTCCAGACCAAATGAAAAAGTTGCTGTAATGCGAGTTCATTCACATATTGATCTAATTTCAAATTTTAAGTAGACCGTTTCATTTTTAAACTACTGTCGAGCACGCTACGAAGTTCCAAAAGGTCGCTGGGCGGTGCTATAAACGCATTAATATTGTTAGTGTGTATTGATGAACATTTTTTAATACAGTAGTAGGAGAAAGTAAGAATCCGAGCTCAACAACCCCCTCCAGACCACCAAACAAATACAAAATACCTAGGTAACGTAATAGAAAACCTATTGCAATCAATAATTGCGTTAAGAATCCGAGCTCAACAAATACAAAATACCTAGGTAACGTAATAGAACACCTGTTGCAATCAATAATTGCGCTAAGAATCCGAGCTCAACAACCCCTCTAGACCTCCAAACAAATACAATAGAACACCTGTTGCAAAATACCTAGGTAACAGGTAAAATTTAATTACGTGATCTTCCAGAATAAGCAGAATGATATGTCAGACTCAATTTTCCAAATCATTACGATTTAGCAGAGCGTGGCGATTGTGGACTAAATTACGCATTAGAATTCCAGTAAGGTAAGTGGTATTATACCTCATTACCAACTGTTAATGTCTCAACTGTAGATATCAAAAATATTTCATTATCATGGTGATAGAGGCTAAACTTTACTTTACCGCTCACATAACGACGGGACTCAAACAAATCTTTTATTTGTGATTTGTTAAGAGGGTATTTTTTGTCGATAAAATACACCTTTGACCGATCAAGATCAATTGTAAGTTTGGTGTATTTTTGCTGACTAATCGGACAGTGAAAGTTGTTAAATTCCGCTAGCAACTTTTGATACAATTGTTCGAGATAATTAAAATACTCGCTGTCATCAGATCTGATGAGCGAAAGTTTTAACTTGTCACGGGTACCACTAAAGCATATGCCTGATGTTTCATTATTAATTTCAACTGTCAATGGTTTGTCGTCCATCATTAGATATTTGATTTTGCTACTGTAGCTATTTGTTACTGTCAAATTTTCAAACATTATTTTTAAAGTTTAGATAAAATTTTAGTTTGCAAAGATAATGTCAAATATATCTCTATCATCATGACAATACCCAAGTGCAAATGTATCTACCCCATTTTCGCAATAACGTTTATCATCAAAATTGCTCAAACCGCGTTTGATAAGGACATCTGTTTCGAGCTTATGATGATTTGTCCGAATTGACATAGCTCTTATAAAACTAACACCGCCATCAAGCGCATACTTGTAGTCATCAAATTTTATAAACTTTTTAACAAAATCACGAGGCAGACCTTTTGCTTTTTTTGTTATTTTATTATTGTCTAACAATACGGCATACATTTTACTACGTAATCCGATAAAGTATTTGATAGCGCTCGAGTTCATTTCATCTTTGAACTTACCAATAACCTTTTTATTTGTGTCGTCATGAAATTTACTGTCACGTGGGTAATCAGAAAGATCAAACAGATATCTATTATCATGCATGTCCTGATAGATGTCCTCACATTCGATTTCATATACGAGCGAATCAGTATCAGTAAATAATAATCTACTAGCCGGCCATTGATTTTTAACAAAATTATAATGAAAATCGTACATCAGCCACTTTGATAAATCTAACACTGAAGCTCCAACGTAGATCGGCTTGTTTAGTTTTAGATTTGTTTTTCTTCTTTGTATCGCAACAAGATTCTCATTAAATATTTTCATGCTCACAAAATCATCGTCTGACACAAGTTTGTTTCTGCGATTGACATCATTGACTAGTTCGATATTTACGCGTTTCCTAATATTCTCCATCGTCTTACCAAAAACAGAATTGTTCATCAGTTTGAAAAAGTTTTTCTCAAAATCAGTTTTTGCCGCAGCTCTTCTTGTAGTGTTTGAGTTAATATAACCTCTCATCCACGGCGACTGATTAAATTTTAGTACGCGATGAACTTTTCTCAACACGAGACCAGCATCGACTGCTTGTTTTAAAGCTTTGTAATGCAAAACATAATTACGTTTATGAAGCAAATTTGGTACTAGTTTCTTGACCATGGAATGTTGCCTTGGTGATGCTGACGCTTGTTGTTCTTCTGATAACAAACTATAATCTATAACCATCGATTCCGCACAGAAAGGGTAATCGTTATGTAGTTTGTGTAGCGAAGTTGGATAATCGAGATCAACTTCAACGAAATACGAAACATCGTCGGGTATCTTTTTTTCTGTCTCTGATAGAAATTGATCAGCCGTGATCCAATGAAAGCCACCAAGAGGCATTGGTTCTGCCATCGAATACCCGTACAAGTTATTGCAATCTAGATAAACTATATACTTCGAAGGAAGGTCAGGATTATACTCTTTCAAATATTTGTTGTTTGCTTCAGCATATTTCTTCGTTATCACGCTAATACCGCCTCGGATACCTTTTTCGATAAAATTGAACATATCAACATCAGTCAGTAATTCCAACCTTACCTTACTAAACTTTAACAGAGCATCCCATGACAGTCCGGGGGCAGAATAATACCAGCAAGGATCTAGTCCGTAATTATTATAACTCACTTCTCGAAAACTTTCAAAAACATCTGCTAATAATAACACGTCAGTTTTCAAATACAAATCGTGATAATCACCAAAAGTCTCACAATCAAACTCTTTCCAAATATCTTGTGCATACTTGTACTCGTCATCAGTTATATTTTCTTTTTAAGTTGCGAGTAAAATTTGTCTTTGCTAGGTAAAGATGTTTCATCAAATTTACTCCAATCGTCGAGATATTCGTATGGAAAAACTCCTTTTTTAGCTAATAGATTAAATTTATCTCCAAAACAGTCTCTTAGGTTATTAAATTTACTACAACCTTTTACTAGCTCATCTAACGAGGCTGCCATAAACTGCAGGCTGTCAATAAAACGCAATTTACCTAGCGTAACTGACATGTACTTTTCAAAATTATTTGGAATGCATTTGATGACATTATTGAGTTTTAGATGAGCTTTTATCTCAGGATCACCAAAAGCTTCTACTATAATATGGCTATCATATCCTCGAAAATTGTGAAGAATAACTGGAATAAAATCTGGAGCGTGAAATTTTAAATTACACTGGTCATGAGCCGCTCCACGATACTGTCCGGTCAAATGGCAATGGTCACGTACTTTTTTGTTGTCAGGGTCAAAAGCTTTTTCACAAATATAACAAATTTTCGCTTGCTCGTGATCAGATTCTTGTTGAGGTGTTAATTTTAACATTGGAGTTACTCTTTTCAAACGATAAGTAATATTATCAACTTCATTAATCAACTGCTTGAGAAGCCAAACAGCTGGATTTTTACCACGATAGAGTTGGATTGGTTTAGATAATCTCGAATCAGCGCAACAAACTACCTTGTACGCTACTCCACATGGAACATGATTTTGAATTTTTCTTGTACTCGATTGGTTAGGATCATTTTCTACGCCAAGTACAGGTTGAAGTAAGCATTCGAAATCGACGTATATGACGAAAGGAATTTTTAGTTTATGATTATGATGGACAAACTGTAACACGCTATCTTTTTTAGATGGCATTGTTATTCTTTGTACGTCACTACAGTACTGCAAATGCTTTTGTAATGTTTCATTGTCTATACAACCGTGCAAGCAGCGATAACAAAAGAACTTTTTGTTGTTATTTTTATTATACTGTCTTCCAACTAGTCTGTTAAAGTTTTTGATCCAAATGTAATGATTTTTATAAAACAGTAAATTGATAGTCGATTGTGAAGCTTTTTCTGAAATATACCTCGGATAGACATTTTCTTTTTCATCTAATCCGAAAACGTTAATCGAAACATTATTTTGCTTTTCAAACTTTGGTATTTGATTTTCTGCCACTGGAAAGTCAATACCAGCACAATTTAATCTTGACACGTGACTGATATACTTCTCAACACGATCAGCATTTTTTTCTGCTGGAAATAGCGCGGAAAGAACAGCCCATTGGAAACATTTGCTATCGACGTTTTTTATGTTTATACAGCACTGTTTATTTTTTATTTTTGGTGGCAGGTCGATATACGAACTACCGCGTAATGCGTCATATTTCATCGTGTGAAACAAAATTTCCTTGATCATTTCAAACTTCCAACCCGAACCTAATTCGGTAAATTCTTCTATTTTTTTCCAAATTTCTTGGTGTATTTCATTAGATAGTGACAAAAGATCACTACCAAGTAAAACACGTCTAGATTTTGCGTTGATGTAAGGGTCTGCAATTTCCTTGTTAGTAGATTCTTCCGTCACAAGTAGTTTTGAAAATATAACGTGATATTGCACTAACAATCTTAGACCCTTGTGTTTTTCAAGCTCACGTTTTACAGTCGTCTGTAGCAGATGAAAGAGATTTGTTTCAGAAAAATTTACTAAAACGTTTTGATTATCAAACTGATAACTATTGTCAAAACCTGTAAAAGCAGTCGCTATTTTAACAGGTTCTCCCATAAGACTTCTCTTGGCTATATCACGCAATTTCAACATTATTATATTATAATATAATCTCTAATTGATAATTTACCTCACACTGCGCATGCGCTAAACAACAATTAGAGATAAAAAATATCACCTATAATATAATGACAGTAAATCTGACAAGCGCACGTGAGCAAGAGGAATATCATGTTTATCCAAAGTACAACCTGTACGCTGGAAATGCACTTGGTTCGGTTATTAATATCATTACTGGAATATCTGTTGGTAAAGCAACGCCAGCGGGTTATACGATTAGTGTAAAGGGAGATAATACTGAAAGAATTACGATGTTTAGAAAAGATTTTATTTACACGTTATTTTGCGATGACATTCCAGAGGGGAAACGAGTATATCATTATAACGGTAAAGTCACTGATGATAATATTGAAAATTTATCCTTACAAGATGAGTTTCAGCCGCATCCGGTCTTTGATTTATACGAGGCTAACGATCGTGGTATTATAAGAAACAGAAAAACTAAAAAAGTTCTTAATAATATGAGCAATATGGGATATATCAGTGTGACTGTTAGAGGAACATCGACAGATCGAGTTTGTTATACTGGTCATAGGTTTGTTTACGAGGTGTTCAACGGATCTATACCCAATGGTCTGGTTATTAATCATATCAATAATGTAAAAACAGACAATCGATTGGAAAATCTGGAGCTAGTGACCCAACAGGAAAATGTGAGAAAAGGACGAGGTGGTGGTATTAATTTTAGATGCCCAATAAAACCTGTTATTTCGTTAAACCTTGAAACGGATGAGGAGATCAAATTCAAATCAATTACAGCTGCGGCGAAATATTATAATATAAATCCCAGAGCAGTAAAATTTGTAGCTGATGGAGCAACAAAATCAGCTTTTTCAAACAAATATGATGCTAGTATTATTTTTAGATATGATGATTAATAATATTTTGTAATTCGGTTTTAGTCAAACAATGATGAGCAAATGCTATAATATCATCGCAATCAAATTTTAGCGTCACTACTGCACTTTCATTAATTTTATTTTTTTCTGCTTCTGTTAGTAATATTTTATGAGAATCACCTTGCATTACAAAAATCTCAACGGAATATGAACTATAACCTGACAAGCATTTTCTTACCGCTTCAGTCAGTTCGTGGTAGTTTATTATATTAACTTTTTGGTGATATTTGACCTTGTCAGTCATCTTATAACAACAAATTAGATAAAAAGTATATTATAATATGGATATGATGAAACGACTTGCTAGCGATAAGGTCTCCACAATCTCTAATGATATGATAGACAAATCTGTTGGTTATAACGAAGATGATATTTTATATAACAACGAGTCTGATGATGATGAAATAGTCACCGTCGTTAACAGATATAATTATAGCAGACCAACCACTGGAAAATATAATGTCAAGTATCACATTGCTAAAAAAATTATAAAATTTAATTTTACCGTTACCGAACAGCAGGTATTTTTGCAGTTAATCAGACCTTTTTTAAACATTAAAATTCCAGACCGACAGAAAAATATAAAATTTGATTTCATCTTTGTCAAGATTTTTAATCTTATGACGATCTCTGACGATCGCAGACAATATCTAATATCATTATGTAAACCAGTAAAATGCAAATCTATCAAACGAAAGTATGAGGAAATTTATAATAGCATTATTTCGCAGTCGATAAAATCGACCGGGTTGGAATCCAGCTGTTAAATTTATCACTATACCCACGCCATTTGACTAAACTTTTATCTCCTTTTTTCCTAATCACTTTTTCGATAACGAAAACATCTTGTTCAGTTTTTTGTAGTTCTTGTTCGTAAAAACTACCTACTATAGGCTCACCTGCCAGATCTTTTAACGCGTACGTTACAGGTATTGTTAAGAGTACTTTATCAACAACAAATACTTCTTCGCTCCAGTTTGGAGTAAATCCTTTTTCAAATATCTTTTTAGTCAAAGAGATTCTAACTTTATCACCGACCTTAAATTTATGTCTGCGGTACATGTTTTCGTTTGCTAATATGGGATTTTTGATAGCGTCATTGGGTGACATTTTGATGGTTCGATGTTTCGTGTTATTATATTCGCCTACGATTTGAGAAAGGTCATCGATGTACCTGTTGGTGTTTTTAGCTGTCATATGTTTATGTAATTTTTCGTTTAGCGTGCGATTAAATCTCTCGACAACAACGCTTTTGCCTTCGTTTCCTGTAACGTATTTTTTAATATTATTTTGTTCTAGAAACTGCTCAAACTTTTTGTTAAAAAACTCGGCTCCATGATCAGTCCAGATTTTGTTTGGCTTTCTTTCAGTACTCGTTATTATTTGTTTTAACGCATCAGTGATTGACGTTCCTGTTTTATCTGAAACTGGCACACTAAAAGCGTATTTGCTGAAAACATCTATAACGTTAAACAAATACTTCTTTGGAGCGCCATCAGCGCCAACGTTAAACTGAGCCAGATTGGATACATCTACCAAATCTATTGCCCAGATATCATCTACAGCGTTTGCAACAACTTTGCGTCTCGAAAACTTTTTTTTTAGGTCTGTGTAGTTCGACTGCAAGATCATCGTATAATTCTTTTCGTCGAGACTCCGAGTTTATATTTTGCTCCTATCATTCCTTGAACAAATCTTCTATCAAAACGTTCTCGTAGATTTGTTGGCTCCATATCATGTAATTCGTCTAACATTACTTTATCACAATCTGCTTTCGAGTTTTCATGATCACGATAACAGATATCATGACGCATTGCTATTGCATCCACTTGATTATAAGGCTCTTGTCCTGGCAATGGATTGTCGTTTTCATCTAGTTGTTGGTCTAGCGGATTGAACGGACCTGTATACCGATGACCTGGCAAAGTCCAACCGCCTTTTGGTTTTGGTAATTTACCAATTAGTTTATGTATATCTATACCTAACCCTATTATTTCTCTGTTGTTACAACGTTGACAGTACGTAATGATTTTATCTTGTTCTATGCAAAGATCTTTGTCACAATCACAATTGCATTTCATTTTATTTTATTTTGTTTCATAAGATTAATCGTCGATCAAGATAACTCTATCAACGCTAGATCCTACTTGTTTTTTCAAAAACATACTTTTCTTTCTACCACAGATTGCACAAATACTTTTTAACATCGTTCTATTATTTTTCGTTTTTTCCGTCATCTCATCCTTGTTCTCTGTTTTAGTTTTGCATTTGAGACAGTATGTTGACATTATTATATCAAGGAGTTTAGATAAAATTGATTGCAATATTATCATTCGCATGAGAAGGAAGCTCATCAAATTGTAAAATAAACTTTAAAAAGTTTTTACTCCAGAGCTTTTACGTCCAGAGTTTTTACTCTGGTGCATTTGTCTGACAAACATGATACAATAATAACCACAAGCTGATGTTCCAATCGGCTGTAGTTGATTAGACGAATAATTTATTTTATCAAATTTTTTAAAAATATATTTTTTTATGAGATCGCTTGGAGGAAGTCCGAACGAATCAAAATAATTGTTATCGTGGACAGCAACCCAGTGGGTGCCAGAGCCATCATTGAAGTTTTCAATATTTACAACACAAGAACCGCCTGTTGGTACGTCATCGAGTTCATCCTTGGAAAATACTCCTCGAAATCCAACAACGTCCTTCAATTTTTCAATGATGTCAAAATTGCTCAATAACGTCTGGTCCCTGGTAGAGTTAATCCGCGTCCGATTCCTAGTAAGTTTGGCAGCAGACTTCCCGCTAGTCCCGCTAGAAGTGGAGCGAAAGGAATAATTCCTCCTTGTTTTGTTTGTTTGCGTTTTGTTGTTTTCTTTTTTTTCGATGATTTTGTTTTTTTTCGGCGACTTTTTCGTTGGCATTTTATTTTATACTATTACATAAAATTAACGATAGATTTGTTTGATACCACGACCTTCGACTGCTTTCTTTGTTGCGCCAGAGACTGCTCCTGACGCAGCCGCAAGTCCAAGTGTACCAAGTACTGGTAAAACTTTGCTAGCTATTATTGATAACGCTGGTCCAAAAAATCCACCTTCTTTTGACATTGCAGTTACCTGAGAAACAGATAATTTCAGCACAAATGGTTTTCCTTTGTCGAGTTTATTGATTTGTTGTTGCGTTAGCATGACTTTTACTGCAATTTTATTTGAAGTTTCCGGAGAGATCATCAAAGAAACAGAGCTGCGTTTAGCGACAGCTGCTGATAATTTTTCAACTTGACCAGATGTTAGGTATATTTCTCGAGTTGTGTATTTGGTTTTCATAATGTTATATCCAAGTTGTTAGATTAAACTTGTACTGTCATTCTTCCTTTGATTGAATCGATGGTCAGAAATCGATCACTAACCAATAGCGCGTATACGTTATACTGTTCACCTGGCACATCGCCCAGTGTCCACGTGACCTCAATATCTGCAGTCGATCCCACAACACGCTCCAAATGTTTTGATACGTCAAAGTAAAAGATGGGATAGAGCGTTCGAAACTCTTCTATTGATATTTGAGATCCACTGTCCGCGTTCTGATATTTTTGCATTGCTTCCATAAGATACATGTACGGCCGAGAGATGTTTCTGGTGGCGTCTGCGGCAAAGTTACATTCGATTGCACGTTCGGGATACTGTTTGGAATTTACTCTCACAAATATTCGTCTAACGTCTGGGTTATCGAATATGGAGTTGTTTATTTCCTGATTGTTACGACGTGCTTGTCGTTGAAATACGACGAACAAGTGTCGCGGTAGTTGTTCGCTGGGCGTGGTCGTTACACGCCACGTGTAATCAGTCGCGTTGGGAATGGCTGTTTGATAAATCCTGTTCTGTTGGAAGTGTATCTTTTTTGTAAAGGTGGCTAGTAAAGATTCGAGCTCCATCATTTTAGCTAATGAAGGGACAACCCGAGGCATCCACAGTGCTAATCTTGTAATAGAAAACTGTCCCTCAGCCACTCCACCGGCGTGTATTATACAATCGTTTTGATCAGCTCGATCTAATATAAGCGTATGTTTTATTCCTCGAAACACTTTGTTATAATCACGGCAAAATCCAAAGATTGTACTTAACGGAAGCATCATCGTTATTTGGCAAGATTCTGCGGCAAATGCTTTTCGTTTGGTAAATCCCTCGTTATATCTTATGTTACGTGCACTAATAACACCGTTTATTAAATTTAACATTGCAACACCATCTGCGGCTGCAGCTGGTGGAGTTATACCAAGATTACGACAAGCGGCAATAAGTGAAACTCTTGTGGCGTTTGCATCAGCAGCTGCACCTGGTGCGGCTATACCAAAATTGTTAGCATTAGCAATAAGAAAATTTCTTACAATTCCAGCATCTGCAGCGGCATCAGCTCCGTGTGCAAAAGCACCTCTTGAAATAAACTCGCTCGACACAGTTGTCCCTAGTCCAGTATCTTTGAACCACATCATATTTGTGGCTATTGATCTGGAATAGTCATCGCTAAACGAAACGATGTTTAGTATTGTACTCGCTATGGGTAAGTGCATCGAAATATCTTCTACGGTTTGATTGGCCAGTTGGTATCGTGCACTCTTAAACAAGCTCCAACCATTATTGACGAGAGCGATTTCTGCATCAGCTGCAATATCACCACCTATCACAGTTAATATTTGACCACGCACTTCTAGCATTGCCTTATGGGGTAGTAGAAACACGTCCTCGTCTCTTGTGTTAAAAGTTCTAACCCCAGTTTTATTCGGTTCGTTCGAGTTCTCATCGAGATACTCGACATACTCTAATTCTGTTACAGCATCGTCAGTATCAATTTCTTCTGCAAAGTCGAGATAGTTTTTAGCTGACATTTATTTTATAATCGTTACACAAAATTAAAAGGCAGCAGGGGTCATCGGCGCTGTTTTCTTTACAAGTTTACGTACTATTTCTTCACCACTCGGCGACAATAATTTTTTTGTTGTAGCTATCATAGCTCGTTTTGTTTCTTCTGTTGGCGCAATATCTGATATTACTCGTTTTATTTCAGACACCGTAGGTGTTGTTGAAGGTCCTTTAATCTTATCAGCAATCTTTTGCCCTACTGCAGTGCCTGCTGAAGATGCCGCCCCTGTAGCGAAAGCTTTACCAGCGTCAAGTGCAATGGGCGCTACTTTACGCGCGATTCCTGGAATATTCTCTGCAATTGTTGTAAATATATTTCCAAAAAATCCACCTACGATTTTTCTTCGATAAACTTTTCTTCGTCTCATTTTATAAAATTATGTACACAAAATCACATGCCTAGGCAGTGCGTAGGTGTAAGTAATACGTGACTATCTCGTTGTTCACGTCTATTTGTCGTCCAGATTGGTCTGTGAGTTGCATTGTAATGCTTGTAATTTGATTCTCAGGTGTTATTGGATAGTAGATAATCTGTCGGGGATTGATTTGCATGAGAGAACCTGGTGGGACTTCTGGTGAGAAACTGTAGATCGTTTGCCCGCGGTTGCCTTTTGACGTATAAGATCCAGATGCGATAGAGCAATTGATGAGTATTGTATTTACTTCTGTAATATCTACTGGTAGTTCTCCATCAAATGTCAAAGATTTATCTTCACCGGTGGTATAGTATAAAACTCTAGTAAAACCTAACATCTTTCCAAAACTTCTTTCTTCAAAGAGGACTTTCATATTTCTTTTCACTGTTATCCTAGCTCGTAAGGTGTTATAATTCGCCGCTAATTCGAAATTATCAGCATTCCCACCAGCTTTTGTTAGAAGCTCTTTTATTGTTCTGTTTAGATCAGTAATGTTATAAGCTCCTTGTGGAATCTGTAGTTTGTATTGTATATCAATAAACTCTTTTTGTGATGTTGGAGATTGTTTAACATTAACGATTAAAATTTCATCATTAATCCCAGTTTTAATATTCGGCATGGCGTTCCAACAAGTACAAGAAATTAATCCAATCTCATACTGTTTTGCAGGATCTAGTTCTATTGGTGGGTTGTAATTTACTGTAAAATTCGCGCTGTTTCCTGTTATTTGTGATGAATCAAGCAATAATGTTGTTTGCATTATACTAATATTTTAGATAAGATCGCGGTGTAAAATTTCGTACTCGGATGATGTTAGTAATCCACTCGATCTTAGATGATCAAGTATATCAATAATTTCGTTATCAATCTCTACACTTTCATTACCAGCTTCTTTAGAGGATATCAACAGCATTAGCCGATCGACTATGTCTGCGTTTGATGTAAATATTTTCACACCTTTTCCTCTTTTTTCTGGTAATCTTTTATCTCGATCATCTTCGTATTTATCAAACAATCTTTTAAAATCCCAACCTTTTTTATAACCTTTTGGTTTATTTCGATATCGTTCTGATGTTTTAAGAAAAACCTCAGCAATAATTCCTTCTCTAATATAATTGAGTAATGTTGGAATATTTCCTTCATCTTTTTGATCTTTAATTTCTTCATCAGCATGTAAACCATTTTTTATAATTTCTCTTAATTTTTCTATCAAATTATCATACTTTTCTTTTGGCCAATCTCGAATACTATTAATATTAGTGATATCATATTTTTCCATAAACTCGTTATACTCGGAATCGCCTATTTCTACCCTAGCTTGTCTTCTGTAAATTTTTATAGTTTCTTCAAAAGGTATCATTTTTATCACACTTTCTTGTAATATTTTTTGTTTCTCAGTTAATTCTTCAGTTTGTTCTGATAATTTTTCCATCATACTTCTTATCTCATCTGGATTAACCGTCAATCTTGTTATTGCGTGTTGAAGTTCAAGAGGATTGTTCATTAGCCTGTCAAACTCAGCTTGTCGTGCAGCAGGATCAGCAATGTTTCTTACAAGTTCGTTTACAATTTTTACAGTTTCTTCTTTTGATCTTTCTCCAAGTAAACCAAACAAACCCTTTTCTTTCATTTTTGCTAGTTCTTCTGGAGATAATGTTTGTATTTCTGGCTGCTTGCCAAGCATCGCCTCAGTAACAGGTTTGAAAAATTTGGTTCTTTCTTCTTCTGCTTGAACTTGTCCACGTCGAGCTTCTTCCACCTTTTTCTTAAAAGCCGCTCGAGTTTCGAGAAACTTTTTTAGTAATTCGATTTTCTGTTGATGTTTGTCCATTATTTTTATACGCTTTACAAAATTATATCATAGAAACGTCTCAAGGCAACAACGAAACATCTTGGTTGGATCACGCGCTAGCTTGTCAAATAAAAAGAAACTATATCTATCTTTAGTTGCTCGATGATATAATTCGATAAATTTATCTTTTGTAACATCACCACATTGTTCGTTTGCAATATTTCTCACATCCACATTATCTAGTCCGGGAAATAATATGAAACAACCCGTATTTCGCCTAATAAACCTATCAACATTATAAAAACCTTGGGCAAGATAAACAGAATTACATCTTTTATTACGTGATAGTGAAAAATATGATCTAATCTTGTTCATTTCCTCATTGTTTAGCGGAATATCATCAAAGACGATTATCTTCTGCTCTGACGAATCGAGTTCATTCACTGGAACGAGTTCTTCTGGTTGTTTTATCAAAAATATATCATCACCAATGCCAAGTTCATCACGAAGTTTATCATTATACTCGTTTAATAATTTGTATTTGTCTTGTTGGGGGTTGATGGTGTAAATATACACCTTATCATAGTTAAAGTTATTATTGAGTAAAAGATTTAATAACAAATTTGTTTTACCAGATCCAGTTCTCCCAACAATAAGATAATGACAGTCTGGAAGTTCATTGTTATGTTTATGCTTCACCAATCGCTCGGTGTCAAAGTTTATTATCTTCGCCATCGTATAATTTTATGTTATATTAATCCAACAATTTTGTGTAGAACGGTATGTATAATGAGCTACTATACAAAATTTGGAACATTAGCAGTAGATTTATTAACAGAAGGTTACCAGGGTGACTTATCCAAGTATGCGACTCTTGATAAGCTCAAAAATGAAATCAACAATTTGTTAAACGTTGCAAGTGTAGATCCAAATGAAGTTGTAGTTTTCCAGGACAAACAAGGACGATTAAAGACGAGTAATGTACAACTATCAGATGTACTAGTACGAAATCCTACTGCAGTTGCTAATAATATTGTTACTTTTAACAATCAAGGTAAGATAGAAGATTCGGGTAGGTCAGTTAACGATTATGTTAGAAAAGCAGGTGATTTATTTACGGGAAACATTGCTATGAACCAGAACAAGATCACATACCTTGGAAACCCAACTGAGGATAATGACGCTGCTACTAAGAAATATGTTGATGATCAGGAATCAAAGTACGTGTCGGCGCATGGCGGTATAATGCGTGCATTTCTCAACATGAACAATAATGGCATCAATAATCTTAGAACACCAGAATCTGATTTTGATGCTGTAACAAAGAAATATGTTGATGATATCAACAATGAAATCACCAAGTTCAAAACTGATTTTACTAATCACATCACCACGTTTTTAAATTTTCGCAGAAACATAAACAAAACCAATAACGAATTTTTTGGAAGTCCGCCGTCTGTTGATATTACACTCGATAATATTAACACAAAACTCAACGATATTATTAGTGGAATTCCTAGTATTGTTGAGAAAACGAGTATGATTAAAATTCCTCACAAGCAGATTAAAAATATTGTCTATACTGTTGCTTCTGGAATGTCTACTTGGTCGCCGCAAAATAACACTCTCAAACATACTGCAGAGGTCACTGGTGTGTATAGATTGTCCGTGTTGAGCAGTGCAAAGTTTAATATATTTACCTTATTTCCATGGCGTCACTCGACTGATAATTTCTCTGGAACCGTGTCTATTGTGTTAAACAAAGATGTTGAAGAAACTTTTATGCTAATAGCAGATGACAAAAAATTAACTGCTGCGTCATATTGGTATTGTCTGGAATTTGTGGCTGAAACACCTCAACTAGTTACTTAATCAAGCCTGAGATTATGTGAACAAATATTATAATGAAAAAAAGTATAGTTGATTTCAATCATATTTCAAAAGATATTCCAGGACAGGATGTTGACGCACTAATACAATACTACAAATATTATCACAAAAAACTTTGGTGCGTTAAAAAATGTTACAAATATTATAACAAAATACTTCGAGTAATATCATATCTACCCTTGTTAATGACTAGTTCTGGCATAATTTCAAGTGGTATATCATTAAACCCGTTTTTGTTAATCATATCCGGTGTTGGTGTTTCTCTTACAGCAGCTTGTAAAAAAGTTGAACCTAAAATTTCGATAAAAAAGCACGGCTGCTTAACATCAATTATAACTTACAAAAAACTACTTGATCAAATAAGATCTTACCTACGAGGAGTAAAATATAGTATGGACGATTTAATACGTGAATTTCGTATTATTGACAACATGTTAACAGATATTCTACCCATGAGGATCAGCAAATATGAGAAAGAATATCAAAAGAAGTATGATATAACATAAAATCAATTAGATATATAAAAAATTTTTATATTATATAATGACCAAATTTTCAAGTGATCTCCATGAAATCCTCCGAGAAGTTCAGATGAAACATGCTGAAAATCTTATACAATTATATACTTCTCCAGGGTATATACCAGTAGATGATATTGACGTAATAGATCTCCCTGATAAATTTATTAAAAGAGAAAGAGATCTGCTCAACCACTACATCAACGCCAATAAATCACTCATCAAAAGTGAACCAGATGGAGAATATTATCCTTACTTGTACAGCATAACGAGAAAAGCAGCATTAAACAATAATTTTCGCAAAACTCACAAAAAATTTATCAAAAGTGAACCAGATGGTGAATATTACCCGTACGCGTATAACGAACTGATCAACAAAACATTGAAAATCACTGATGATTGAGAATTTGAAACCACTAGTGGTTTTACGAGTGATCTTTAGGTTTCAGTAACGCCTCAGTAAGTATTTGTTCAACAGATTTCTTCTTTGGTGGAATCGTTAACGATTCCCACTCTAGCGTTTCATGACAACTTTGTTGTCTGCGCTGATTCTTTCAAGTCGGCTGATTTCTTCATGTTGTTCATTTATCGTTGATGTTAAATCATCTATGATTATTTTATTATCTTCGATGGTGGTATTTAACCTGGCAATGGTCTCTTCAACGTCGCGAACTTCATTTACTGCTTTTTCGTACAGTTGTACGACATGATCTCGCCGTTGTATCTCACACGTCAGTTTGTTGATCAGTTCTTGCCGTACATCTAGTTCATTTTTCATTTTGAGAGCTTTGCTGGTTATTTCATCATGCTTGGTCTGTAAACTTTTACACGTTTGCCGTTTTTCTTTTAACTTTTCGTTGATGCTATTTATTTTTTTTTGTTAAATTTTGACCCGCTTGAGTACCTGCTAACCCTCCTGGAAATTTTCCATCTCCGGATGCGTCAGTCCATATTTTATACAGCCGGGTAAGTCCGACACATCATTTTGCTTATTCTGGAAGATCACGTAATTAAATTTTACCTGTTACCTAGGTATTTTGCAACAGGTGTTCTATTGTATTTGTTTGGAGGTCTAGAGGGGTTGTTGAGCTCGGATTCTTAACGCAATTATTGATTGCAACAGGTGTTCTATTACGTTACCTAGGTATTTTGTATTTGTTGAGCTCGGATTCTTAACGCAATTATTGATTGCAATAGGTTTTCTATTACGTTACCTAGGTATTTTGTATTTGTTTGGTGGTCTGGAGGGGGTTGTTGAGCTCGGATTCTTACTATCTCCTACTACTAATACAGCATAAATTCAATTATTTTGTTCTTATATTGTATTTTTTATAATTAAGACTTAAACACTATATTAAAATAGGTATGTAATAAAAATAGTTTACTGCATTTGCATGGGAAAATATGAACTCTTTTTCTCAGATCAATACTCCCCTCCAAAAGGTTGTGAATCATTAATTCGAAAACAAAACTCGTTAATGTTTTCCCCATATAAATGCAGTAATATATACTATCCCCTTTAATCGATGTCATATGAAAGTAATTAATATCTTCTATACGGATAATTTTTAACTTTCATCAGTTCTAATTTGGAAAACGTTCTATGGTAAGCAATAGAATTCTGAAGTACACGGGTCTAACGAAGTGTGTAATGACTGGGAGAGGATTTGTAATTAATGATATTCATGGAAATTTATATTTTCTCTCCTGCAAATATGGGAAGTGTTGCTATTACTGGTACAGTGAATCGCTACATGGAAATTTTCTGGTGGAATAGCGTGTGGACTGATAAATTAAATACTAACTGGTATGTGCGGTGATTTTCATTTGTTTGCAATATTTGATTGAAATGGGGCTTTTTGGGAGAATTTGTTCGTTCGTTCCCACAGCATCGCAAATTTGATCTTTTCTGTGAATGTTCAGGACAGCGTCATCATATCTAGCTAAAAGTACCTAATTCGTTTCACACTAAGTATTTACAGCTAATTAGATACTTTAGCTACACTGAAAGACACTGACCTTAAGCTTTGCAAAGTTAGATACGATAAATGTTCGCCATGCTGTGTGTAGTTTCTAGCATGATACTAAATAGGTAAACTTCGTGTTCGTGTGTCTCTCTTTCTCAAAATGTTTTGTATGGTTTGTTATCTTTATGAGTGAATTAAATTTTGTTATATTTTTTGTTGTTGTTTATGTTAAGTTTGTTGTTGTTCCTGTTAGATTATATAAAAACTCTATCAACCACAGCAGTAGGCAACAGTGGTTTCTTTCTTTTAAAAGTAATTCATAAAGCTTGAACACCATAACTGATACAACCAATCTGAGATAAGAAAAATAAAGGTAGTAAAACAATTAGATCTCTTTTATGCCTTGGTAATAAATTGTTGTCCACCTCAACTAATTCAAATTTCTTGGCCTAGATACCGTGAAATGCACATAAACTGTTTCTCGCTACAGTATTCCCTACTCCCCCTTTTTTCACCAGCGGTGAAAGAGACATTTTTCACTAAATAAGACTGCATTTCTTAAAATTACAAACGTGTGTTGGAAATTTTGAATCATTTTAAAAGTGTGTCAATAAATATTTCCATGTATTGTATAAGCGGACTATTATTTCATATTTCAAGTTGTAAAAGTAATTCCAGGATGGGTCTGCGATACGGAAAATTTAGATGTGCGATACGGAATCACAGACTGAACATCTGTCTCGAGTACCAGCCCAGCCATGGTGTGCAATAAATTATCGTATTTAAAAAAAAATCGTTTGGTCTATTTCTTTTTTTGTGTGTTTTTTATTGCTGTAGCAACTATTATTTGGCGCACAAAACTAAAGATACTAAGAAAAACGTTTTCACGCTATTTGTAAAGTTTTATTTTTGAACAATTGTTTCATCCCTATGACACAGAAAAGATACCTTGTCGTGATAATAATTTGTAACTTGCCTAAATATTTTAAGATATTTAGTAAACTTTCAAACAGATATAATCTTACGAGTTGCGCAGTATCTAACTTTTGGGATCCTTGATGAGATGAACAGTGTCTAACTTTATTGAACCTTCACGAGAGAAAGATTGAAAATATTCACATATTCTCACAATTGTTTTTGAATAAGCATAAATTTTGCGATGTTTATTTGTTGCCTCTCTTCTCCCCATTATGCTAGCATAATATAACATGAGTTGATCCAAAGCGTTCAGATTTCCTGATGGCACCCATAACAATTTATTGGCTGTAAAACTCCGATTGAAAGAAAGATACAGTCGTCCTATTAGGACGTGTCCTTCCTTTGCGATGCACCGAGAGTCTACATTGCGGGATGCGAGAGGGTACCAGATTCCAGATTAAACTGAACAATATTCAATATGAAAAATTACACACGTACAATTTTATATTCTGAATGAAATATTACAACAATGAAATTATTGTATTTATTCAAAGCCTACCAAACTCACATAACCCTTGACCGTTGTCTTAAATATGATACAATTGGTCCAATATGGAACGGGCCATAGATAGCCAAAGCACTCTATAAAACTTAGCAAGCAACCAATATTTACAAACATACCTAAATTGTTTCTTATTTAATGCAAAACATTGACCCTAAGACCCTAAATGTCGAAACATCATAGTCTGCAACTTTTAACAAATTCCACTCGTAAAATCATTTTTAGAGACAGTGAACATGACTACAGTAATGCAATAAATCCTTTATCACTATAACACATGAATTCTTCACAAAAGTTCTAAAAACCCACAAAAACTATATTTTAGAATTCATACAACATAATAAAAATACAGTTTGCCCGGACAGAAAAAAACAGAAACAACATTCACAACGTTCGCAAACACTAAATTAAAGCTTTGCAGCATGAGAAAAAAAATTATCCAACCCCAAAATGCAACAAAAGCAAGTGTGTTTTACCTGTAAGGAAAAGACTTTGAATGTGTATATGAACGGTCTTGCTACCGACGCATTTGGAAGGGTACATATAAAGAGTCTTAGTCTTTGAATAGGGCTACTTATAAAGAGTCTGAGGCTTTGAATAGGGCTACATATATATATATATATATATATATATAGTCTCAAGCCTTGAATAGGGCTACTTATAAAAAGCCCATGCTCTAGGAAGAGACACAATTTAAAACAAGTGAACGGAAACGGAATATTTCGCTGTTGAGTGAAGAGATTGCTGTATTCATTATCCCAAACCGATTAATTAGTAGGGCAACGTCACCTCACATCGGAATTCATGACCTTAGTAACAGTATTACACCATTTAACTTGAGAGATGAATTTTCTGACACAAGCGAATAAAACTCGGTTTAAATATTTTCTTATACGTAGCATCCTACTGTATAACGCAGAATATAGAAAACATCTCTGTAATATATTTCTATAATATTAAATGTATCGTAGCATTCAGCTGCAACGCGTATTATGCTTTTATTACAAAAAGATAAATATATTAGTCGTAACCTAGCTGTACAATTATGTAGTTGGTAATTAATGATCCAATACCGGCGTTTGTCAACGATAATAAAGTAATTGAGATATTTTCTGTTGATTTATTGTTTTATTTACTTTGGTAATCAATTAACATACTTGAATAATATCAGTTATACAATTTGCAAATTAGTAACTAGGGAAAGATAAGATTGTTAGAATTATGTTTGTTATGGTTTACATGTCTACAAAAATGATGACGGATCGCACCATTTTGGACTAAAATGGGTGTTGGAGTTAATTGGCACGTGATGTAACCCGACAACACTCTCTCAATTTGCCGATATATCTGTGTCAGAATCCATACAAACTTTTCACACATCCTTATAATTTTTCATAATGGACTCATTCTGATTGCGGATACACTCTGAGATATTAGTCGTTATATTATACAATGCAACAAATGAATTGTCTGCACAATTTGTTTCCAAACTAGAATTATGGTTTTTGATATAAAAGAAAAACTAAAAAACTACACCAGAACAAGCCCGTTTTTATTCATTACATAAATAAAAAATTCAAATATTACAGTGTAATGACTTTTAAATAAATTTGGACGTCGTTCACGTTACGGTTGTGTTTGATACGACACCATGATGTCATTTGTAGTGTCATAACTCGTTACAACATGTCTGTAATATATGTACATCCTAGTGTTTGTAATGTTTGCTATTGTGCAACATATCAATATACAACGTGACCAGCTTGGTTGTCCCATCTACATCGGGTGAGACTACAGTATATAACATAATATCTACTATCGACAATAATTTATTTTTTTTATTCAATGAATTTGTGGATTTTTTAAGAGAAATAATATTGATAAATCACTGGAGTGAATGAATTACCTATCGTATTTTTTCAGTCTATGATTTTATCGGTCATGTTATCAATGGCTAAATGTAGTGGTAGCATGTCGACCTGTCACGCAAAAGAACCACGTTCGAATCCCACTATTCATTTCCATATTTTTTCCATGTATGATTTCTGACCTGATCTGTATCAGTAAATATACCAATCATACATTCAATGGGAATGAACATAAAGCATATCTGTAAAGTGTTATGTATCAACTCGTTTAAAGCAACATAAAGAAAAGAGCGAAGACAACAAGCTTTGTAGATTTTATAAAAAAATAATTTATTTCCCTAGAAAACACGTTGAAAAAGTAAAAATATGAAACAAAACTAACGATTTACGAAGAATATCCAAATAGATGTCCTAAGACTGTTACAAATACATAAGTCCTGTGACTAAACAGTTCAAAATTGACGTAGTCTGAATCTCAATTCCGTTCCAAGATGACGGATGATGACGTCAAAGTTAACACAAGTGTCCAGAATTTTAACTGTGAATCTCAATTTATACTGTCCTGTTCCAATTTAGAAATAATTTCAGCAAATGTCTTTGTCCAAAGCCAGTTGTGTAGCTCTCCATGGAAAATAATTATTCTTCAAAAGGTAGATGAAGTACAGCAATCATCGATAACAGAGCACATGTTATACAAATGTGCAAACAAATAACTCTTTCCAGCTCATAAATATCTTCTTCTTCTTCAGGTATTATAAACTCTATAAGATCTTATGATGTGACTCTCTAAGATGTTAAAAATTTGACTCTAGACTGGTTCGCAAGTTCCTGAGCATTTAAAGCAAACTAATGCGTCATTTCATGTACAAGCATGAAAAAATCATGCGATTTAGAAATATCGCCACCGCAGTATAGAATGTCAACAAGCATTTTTAGAAATGACCGTAGTCATAGCCAGTCATTTATATGGCTATTTCCGACTGTTTGCTTAATACGACAAAACCATCATACAAATATCGTGCTTACGCAAGTCACATTTACGTTTTAAATAAACGCGATGTTTCAAACAAAACATCAGGACCTGCGAACATAATCATCGTCAGAAAAATAATTATATTTAATGATATAAAAATAAAATAAAAATGAAATAGAAATAAAATAGAAAAAAATGAGACCAAACGTTTAATAAACATGTAATTTAATTACAGGGTCGTAACAAGAGATACAACTCATATTTTCAATGGTAATGTACATAAAGCATATCAGAACATAAACGGAAGACAGTTATCATTAGTATATCTGCCACTTCAAGCTGTTGTATTCTTTGGCTTACCAACGTAGTTAAGCATATAATAAAATTAAAATTTTCTGACTAAAAGTGAAGTTTTTCAGCCACTCGATGAAATATATCCTCTTTGTATGCTATATATGCTCTACTTAAGAGTTTAATGATATTTTTTCTACGTTTATCGTGGTATAAACTGTCAGTTCTCGAATCACACAGCAAATAACTCCTGCAGGGCGTTATGTAATCTATGTGAGTCTGCAACTGACAGGTATACAACGATAAATTCCGAAAAAACAACGTTAAACTGTGATAATTGCAATTATTTATAAATGTATTCATTTTTTATTGTTTTTTTTGGGGTCCTTAAAGATATTTCTATCAGTTTTAGAACCTGGAATTCTTGACAAGTTCATTATCCTCAAGTATTACATTATACTAAATCATATTCATTGGTACCCCGTCATGTTAGTGCATTTCTGAAGCATGCCCTCTCTAATAACTTTTAGACACACGCTGGCAGCTAGGACGGTTATACGAACAATGAGACTTGAAAAATATAAATCACAAGATGACCTGAGATGGACGTGGGTAAGTAATCCACTGAATATCAATCATTCCATCTTCTCCAACTGTCTATCAGATGCTCTGTGGGGATGGCACATCTGAAGTTGCTACGAGACTACGTTTCTATATGACACTTTGGTAGTTAGCTCTCAGTGCGAGTTGATGAAGCCTTTTCTCACACAATCAACTGTCCTGATTCAACTGTCCCTCCTTTACTCACTGCAGCTGGTAGATAACAGTGTTTATTCACATATCAGTTTGGAGTAAAAGCAGCGTAGAGTAAACTCTTAGAGGGCTATATAGAAGCTATGTGAAAAGTGTCATTGATATCCCGATGTTGTAAGAGCATCTTGAACTGCTTGGCACTGGTGAATGAACTTCAATCCCTTACGCCTTCTCTGTCTAAAAAAGGTGCCACGGACTAAATGTCAGAGTCTGTTGCATGCTGGGTGTGAAAAAGCAGACGTGTATCTGAGTCTCCATATGTGACTCCAAGAAGTTCTCAGGTTGTTTCCTAGATATCCTGGGTATTTAGTTCCGTAGTTCTCATACAGCACATTTCCACCAGTTTGATCTTTTTTTACTTTTGGCTGGTTCACTACATAGAAATGTGAGTAATGCATGACAGTTCTTGACTCTATGAGCAGCCACTATCGTAGAGAATGATATTTCCATTATTTGCTCTCTCTCTCTCTCTCTCTCTCTCTCTCTCTCTCTCTCTCTCTCTCTCTCTCTCTCTCTCTCTCTCTCTCTCTCTCTCTCTCTCTCTGTTTGATGGAGGCTTTTGTACGAGTCGAACACCACATCGATTATTTCACTTGCAGGACAATTTTGAGAGGCAGTTTTCAACAGTTTACTAAATAAAGTCTGCGAATGTACAGTTGTCATCCAATAAAGTCGAACTAGTGCCATATGACAGTTAAATATGATAAGCTGATATTCTCCTATGATAACTGCTGATGTCACCCTGATATGGTCCGGTGGTGTCACATGATTTTCAAACTCGCTTGCTAGTGCTGCCGTTTATGTTTTCTTTGTCACAAGCTGCCAATGGCCAAGGCAACGGTCCTAGTAGGTGTTTTAGTACTGACTTATAAAGACAAAATTTAATAAAAATTTATTTTAAAAAATAAAATTCATAAACAATCGTGATAATGCGTTATAATTTAAAAGATACACTTCTTTCTTTTTGGAATTAACTTATTCAAGGAATTTCAAATACAAATATGATTATACCAATAGCCAATCTGTTAAACGATAGAATTAATTCATCGTCGAAAGAAGTGAAAGATCGAAAACATTGCCTTGTATCGATTCATAGCCTAATGTCCTGACTCAATCCAAATCCCACAGCGATTGTTCCTTTGGACTTCTTTATGCATGTAAGTCTGGTCTTCTCCACTTCTTCTCCACTTTTTCCATTCCTTTTCCAGATTCTCAGGTATCACGCCACTTTTGACTCTTCTAACTTTGAGTCCACGTTGGGTTTGTAAATACCTGAGACGTCCGGTAGATACGTCAGGTTGATATGTCTCGTGAAACTATATCACCTTCCAAAAATATAAACAAGAGCAACCTAGATCTTCCATCACATTATAGAATAGATCAATAGTTCTATCGGAATTCAAACAGATACCACAACCATCAAGTCTAATTGGCCATTACAGACAATACATACCTAGCGTCACAAAATTAATGCTTCTACTAATGGCTTTTGCAACACCACACCGAGGCATTAGTTCCAGACTAGTCTTCATTACACAAAAGAATGAATGAAATTCCTTACACTACATTATTTATAACAAATACACACAATTCATTCGTTATCATAGGTGACCTCATATACGGTCGGAGAATTCACACGGATTATCATAATCTCAACTTAAATAAGACGTGAAATTCTAGATACATAAGGTCCTAGAATAATCGTGACTATACCTTCAAACAAGCCAGTAATGTTTATATTGAGAAAAATATCATTGTGTGGACTTAGATAAACGAACTCAGCACAATTATACCAAATCAAGAAAATTGATCTACGAATTTAAACAAATAAATCCATGCAAATACAAGCAAATAAATCAACAAATTATCATATTAATATCAACGAATTACGTAGGATTGTTACAATTACCTTGTGTTCTCGAGCTCTTGCTTTCCAGAATCGTGCTTCAATTGTTCCTAACTATCGTTTCTCCTGGATGATTTTACGAGTGAATTTACTTCTTAAATTACTCGGGGTCTTCTTATGTTCGTTTTCTCTTGTAGAAACGCGAAGACTAATTTTAAAATTTGCGTGAGACCACGCGCCCTTTCACAGCGTGTCCAATACAAGTAAAATGTTTCTCTTCCTGAAATTGACTCAAACAATGCAGTTCGTTTGATCGTCTGACAACCATTGATTAGCCAACTGATTCCTGGTAACTTCCAGAAATGACAGATTTCAATACAAATCAGAAGTTGACATCTATCCTGTTCAGTTTAAACAAACATAGCCTTTACTGAATATCGCTAAACTCATGACAGAGACTCTACCAATCTGCATTATGGAGATTTAAATAGACTCTACCAATCTGCATTATGGAGATTTAACACGGGCAGGCCTCCATAAATCTAATTTATCATACATATATCCACCTAAATGTCTGCTACAGAGATCGACATCAAAACAGAGATAGACAGAAAAATTTGCTCCATTACAATGCCGATCAAACAATACAGCTGTTTCAAGCTTATGGTGCGAAATTGTGCTGCCAGATTACTCCATGTACTATCTGACAGCAGTAATTTGCACCCTATGCATGAAACAGCTGTATTGTCTGATCGGCATTGTAATGGAGTCACTTATTCTGAGAATGAAGTCCTTAGTACAAAAAGGTTTGTGTGTCACTGTTAACAACTTCTTCCAAATTCTAAACCACTGGTGTTGTGCCCAATCCATTGCTTGCACTGATCTGGACCGAACATACACCATCAATAAATGTTAATATATAAAGTGACGACTCTCTGTTAGCCTTGTTATCCGAATGCTTTTGACAAGATCTTTGCAATCACCGAAACCTCCACTGCAAGATCATGGAATTCTTCATTGCTGAATCGCTTTCCGACACTAGAGAGAAGATTTTAAATTTGTGCAGAAGGCACTCATCCTCAAGATGATAAATCCAAATTTTTCCAAATTTTTCTTCTTTAATTCTTAGCACACTTTGTATAAAAGCTTGATCAAACACACAAACACCTTGTGCAAGTTCTAAAATCTTCATAATCTTCAGTATTTGATAACATATATATACATATATATATATATATATATATATATATATATATATATATATATATATATATATATATATATATATATATATATATATATATATATATATGTGTGTGTGTGTGTGTGTGTGTGTGTTTGTGTGTGTGAGTGTGAGTGTGTGGCGAGTGATGTTTTTCTTGTCAGCGCCATGAATGTTTGGCGCCTTTCCAAACCTTTGTTTGGCGCCTTTCTGAAAGGCTGGCATATATAACTCGACGGCGGCGCCTGTGTGCATCGTGCACATCGCACACGCAACGCAACCATGCCGGGTCGGCATATATTCTGCATTCTCTATGTTACTGGGTTGAAGTGGTGTAATGACTGCAGGACTTCTCTCAGAACAGTCGTAGTGAGAGCTTAGATGCAAGGGCATGAAAGCAATTTCAGGGGCTTAGACGGAAGGGCATCAAAACATATTTTACTGCATGGGGGTGTGGAGTATGTCTTTATTTGTTATGTTGTTACTCAGTAGATGAGGTTTGGGGCGAATGACCAGACTAGCATCTGTACGCGACTTATTTTATTAAAAATTATTGTGTCGCAAGTCAAATGAGTTCTTAGAAATGCTCTGAGCGGAGACAGTATATCCACATATTAACTGGGACAAGACTGCCAGAGTAGTTCAGAGTGCTTCCCTGATTTCCTTCTGTGGGACAGGACTGCCAGAGTAGTTCAGAGTGCTTTCCTGATTTCCTTCTGCTAGTTTCTTTGTTACTAATTTTTAGCAATTATCAGAAGCATGCCATAGTCATTGGATAATATATAAAGACTTATGCCAAACTCATCTTCCAGTTCACAACCCATGTGCTTCTTAAGTACACGATAGAGACCAGTTTTTCAGTAATATCATCTGTGCTGTCGTGGTTGAGCAACCTATCCTTAACTGATAGCTCTAACATTATTTAAGCTTTTGCCTCTTGGTCTTGCTCAGCGCGACTTTTGACTGTTAGCCCTGGCTTTTACCCTGTGTAATTAATGCAAGATGATTTTATTGTATTGCGCCTCAGCAGCTCTATTACTAACGTTTTGTCGGACCAAAATCCATCTAGATGGGTATACAACAGTCTTATGAAATGAAGATGTTGAAAATGAAACTTGATGATGACATTTCAGCAGTCATTGTAATAACTGGTCTTTTAAGTAATTTGATTTTTACAATTTGTTACGAAACAATTTGAAGAAATAACCCCAAATCATTGTTTGCATTAATGTCAGTGATGACTTGTCATCAAGTCATTGTGACAGCATAAAATTATTATGATGTATTAACAACCGCATAATTGAAAGCAGTTGAAAATGGCCATTGCATGTCTGCATCCTATATTGTTTTTCTATTTTTTAGTTTGCGGTGGAAAAGGACTCAGTACGTTCTGACTGGTGTATACATTCGACCACGTCATGATAAACCTGCTATGACATCATGTTACCCAGCATCTAACGTAATGGGGTCTGTGCGTGCTTAACACAACACATGAAGCAATCCCCAACCCTAAAATAAGTGCAAATAGCACTAAAGCATCGCATACAATGCATTTCCATAGGACCTGCACATAAAACAATGAAAAATGCGCGAGCGATCTATAAAATGGCATAGCAATAATATCACGTGATAAAGATGCATAAATCATTGGAATTTCTCAATAATATGTGGATGTCGTAATATGTTCTGTACAACAATTGTTCTATCTAACTGATATTTAACACTTCCCTTCTGACGTATAAATTATTCTGATGAGTTTTACAAAATGCCTTTCAGTAGCTCTTTCGATTTTGAGCTGTACTCGATCAATATACTACATAGTAGTTAATTATACAGCATCTTGCTTACACCGAACCGATGATGTCTCCATTTAATGCACGATGGTCTGCATAGATCCAATCATTATATTGACGATTTTACATGGTAAGGTTATTAAGAATGAAGCGGACACATACCGCTGCGATTTTGGATATGTCATGGTCAAAGATTGAGTAATATTAAATCTTTCTGAAAAAGTCAACAATCGATGAAACTATTTGACTTTCAAAGTACACGATCACTAGAGCAATTAAGCTATTCAGCCAAGTGTTAGTCATTAGTATCAATTGATGGGGAGGGGAAATGGCATATATCTTATCCTCCACAACGGTTAAGTTTTGAGACGTGAAGACCCCTTCAGCATTACGTGTTTGTTTAGGCTTTTTTGGGTGTAGGCTTTAGGGGTGGGGGTAAGCTATGAAATCTATGTGTACTGAGTATTTTATAGGAAGGAACTGAGAAAATATATGGATGAGTTGGTGATGTAATTATTTTTCATTCTAAGATATTGACCCTAACCCCGTCCCCCGGCCACTAAAGATACGAGTCAATTTAAGTCATAAAGTCTGCATTTCACACTTTTCTTAACAATATTTTTCTCGAACAGATTTGTATTGGTTCCATTTATTCCCAAAAGAAGAGTCGGACTGATACTTCAATACATAATAGCGAAATTGCATACCGGCTGGTGGGAAAAGGTTATGGAGAATGTGAGCATTAACTTTACGTTGCAAAAACACTACAGGACAAAAAAAGACAGATTTGCATCAAGCCAATTGCATCTACAATTAGCTGTTCAATAATGCGTTCATTTCAAAGTAAACAAAAATATTATATATCTAATCTCAAACCACTTAACGATAATGGCATAGTCAATGAAATGTGAGTTGCTTGATAAGAATGACTATTGACTTGACAGGTTGTTGTATTCAACTTGTTAAAATGGTTAAAGTGAATATTTCGTAATTGACGATTTTGTACTTCAGAAAAAGGGGTAAGCGGGAATCGTACATTTAATGAAATTTTGATTTTACACTGATGAAAATCTCGCTTACCAATGACTAACACAATGATCAATATTTTTATACTTACAATCAGAACTGCCACACGACTAGGACATAACACAGCACTGCAACCAACTCCCCCTACAGATCGAAAAGAAATCTGATACACAAATACAAGTAATGTATGTATGTATGTATGTATGTATGTATGTATGTATGTATGTATGTATGTATGTATGTATGTATGTATGTATGTATGTATGTATGTATGTATGTATGTATGTATGTGCGTACGTGCAGGAATGCATGCACATGCATGCATATGTATGTATGTATGTATGTATGTATGTATGTATGTATGTATGTATGTATGTATGTATGTATGTATGTATGTATGTATGTATGTATGTATGTATGTATGTATGTATGTATGTATGTATGTATGTATGTGTGTGTGCGTACGTGCAGAAATGCATGCACATGCATGCATACGTGTATGTATGTATGTATGTATGTATGTATGTATGTATGTATGTATGTATGTATGTATGTATGTTATAGTTATAGTTATAGTTGGGCTTTACGCCATTTTTCAGCACACGATAGGCTATTCATGGCGGCCAGTATTAATGGTGGAGGAAGAAACCGGGAAATCACCGGAAATAACCACCGACCCACGAGAAGCTACTGGCAAGGTTTCTCACATATCCACATTCGCCGAATATTAGACTCGAACACACGCAGACAGAGGTGAGATGGCAGTGATCCGTAACGGACAGCGCTTTAGACCACTCGGCCACTCGGGGCCCCATGTATGTATGTATGTATGTATGTATGTATGTATGTATGTATGTATGTATGTATGTATGTATGTATGTATGTATGTATGTATGTATGTATGTATGTATGTATGTATTTATTATGTTGGAATCGGTTGTCAAAAAAGGCAAATATTAAAATGTTCTTGTGTCTTTTACTCGTTGGGGTGCAAACTAGTCTAAAATGTGAGAAAAACAAGTGCAAATTAAAAATATTCACCGATTAATGGGAGAAATTTTAAAGAAAGGACTATAAAGAAAGGAAACCAAACATTTTTTTCATGATGGAAATGGTGTGTTAGAACCATGTCTGGTGATTTAGTTTAAAATATCTATCTATCTATGAAACATCTACTAAAGATTGGAATGGGCTTAATTTTTTAAACTTTTGATTTCATCATTATTTTCATTGTTGATGGTATCATCATGGTCAACGCTCTTCTGTTAATATATTACATGTATTTATATCACGTGCGTAAACGGAGGGGGGAGGGTTTGTACCTAAAATTAGACAGATGCTCCCTAGAGTCATGAAGACGATGGCAGCGCTGTTGAAAAGTGTCCATGCGTCCGTCGAGTGACCGATAGGGAGCGCTTTCATCAAGGGAACCATGTATCCCCGTAGCATCTCAGTACCGAATTTGAGAAGGGCTCCAAACCCCAGCATGACCAGTGCCGCGAGCTGAAACATGAAAAGTTACGACATATACTCAGATAGGACTTGTATTGTTCTTTGATCCATATTTTATATTAAGCCCTCGACCTCAGGTAGTGTCTGCCAGTCAGGGTTGAATCATCACCCAATCGGGTGGCCGACAAAGAGCTAGCCCAACCAAGCAGGGCTAATATAAAGATTTACAACACAACTTATATCATACCAACCCACCATAACTGCATTTTGTTAAAACAAAAAAAAATCTTATTCTCAAGAAATTCGTTCATTGTAATTATGAGTATTGTTTCAATTACTGAGATTTATTTTCAAAACGAAAATGGGCGGTTTTAGAGACATAGACACACTGTCAATAAAACATCGCAAAAGGAAGATAGTAATAGACAGCAAATCAATTTAACAACGAACTACTAGTGAATTATTAAGTCACGTGATTGACGGACAGGAACTTGCCCAGCTGAGTAGGCACCTGGTCTCAGTTTCAATAAATTTCTCAAAATATCCGTTAACTGAGATTTGTTTCTATCTTGCTTGTCAAAATTCTTACAACTTTGTAATCTTCGTCTGATGCACATATAGTAGACATTAGCGACAAGGCTTTAAAATTTAACATTTTCCAAACTTTTAATTCTTTGAGGAAAAAAAGATTTTATGAATCTCTTAGATTTAAGTAAAACCCAAGAAGGTCTTCAAATTTATAACACGGCTTTATTGAAGAGAATTGAGATATAAATATTTGAATATTTGATGACTGTGGTATGTTTAAATTATAACTTTAATATTTTCCATCTGATTTCTGATGTTTGCATTATACTGATGAGTTATGTTTAAATTACTGGTAATTATTCATAATGAAAGACTCGGATGCCCAATAAGCAGATTTATAATGAGTAGGCGGATCATTTTTCAAGTTTTGATAGATCTAAATACTGAATATCTCATAATAGAAACTTGTATGGTGATAATGTTAATGCTTACTGGGTTTCTCATCATGGTTGTATAGAGATAAAATTACAGCATGCTGAGTTACTTAGCATGGAAACAAGTACGCAAATCAAATTACAGCATATTGGGTTTCTCATCATGGTTGTATAGAGATAAAATTACAGAATGCTGAGTTACTTAGCATGGAAACAAGTACGCAAATCAAATTGCATCATACTGGGTTTCTCAGCATGGTTGTATAGAGATAAAATTACAGCATGCTGAGTTACTAAGCATGAAAACAAGTACGTAAATCAAATTACAGCATTTTGGGTTTCTCAGCATGGTTGTATAGAGAAAAAATTACAGCATGCTGAGTTATTTAGCATAAAAACAAGTACGTAAATGAAATTACAGCATTTTGGGTTTCTCAGCATGGTTGTATAGAGATCAAATTACAGCATGCTTAGTTACTTAGCATAGAAGCAAGTACGTAAATTAAAATTACAGCATATTGGGTTACTTAGCATGGTTGTATAGAGATAAAATTACAGCATGCTGAGTTACTTAGCATGGAAACAAGTACGTAAATCAAATTACAGCATATTGGGTTTCTCAGCATGGTTGTATAGAGATCAAATTACAGCATGCTGAGTTACTTAGCATGGAAACAAGTACGTAAATTAAATTACATCATATTGGGTTACTTAGAATGGTTGTATAGAGATAAAATTACAGCATGCTGAGTTACTTAGCATGGAAACATGTACGTAAATCAAATTACAGCATATTGGGTTTCTCAGCATGGTTGTATAGAGATCAAATTACAGCATGCTGAGTTACTTAGCATGGAAACAAGTACGTAAATCAAATTACAGCAAATTGAGTTTCTCAGTATGTTCACACTGCGTGCGCACGCACGTACATACATACACGCGTGAGCAATATAATTTATTAAGCTGCAGGTAATCGAGAGGAACCAGTCCGTTCAATCACGTGCTTGCAATCTTTCTGCCGTTCGTGCATTGAAGATGACTTGGCATGCATTGCACTAACTTGTTTCAAATCTTTCTGACGTCCATGCGTAAAAGATGAATTTGCGTGTTTATTTTGGCAATGACATGTGTTTAACTAACATACTTGTTTTAAGTTTTTCCTTTCAATTATCAACCCATAAAAGTGAAATTCATTTATATAGCATGATGCAAACATTCAGTTTGGGTTTTTTTTGTTACATGATGTAAAAGATGTAAAATACAGCCTGCCATTGAGCTTAAACCTAATCTTGGTCGATACCATTGTCATATGAAACTGTATTCTCCTACCTGTTCATAAAATGTCAGTATATTACACTATGAATCAATTCACATTATTAAAATCGATTTTTCTTCAAGTTAAATTAATTAATTTTTCAAGTTTTGGTTGCATTAAATATGACAATTATTGTTTCGGTCACAGGCGTCAATTCAATTGCGTTTACGTCTATGTATGTATATAATTAATATCAATATAATATAAATATAATAAAATAAATATAAAATTAATTAATTTTTCAAGTTTTAGTTGCATTAAATATGACAATTATTGTTTCGGTCTCAGGCGTCAATTCAATTGCGTTTACGTCTATGTATGTATGTATATATGTATGTATGTATGTATGTATGTATGTATGTATGTATGTATGTATGTATGTATGTATGTATGTATGTATGTATGTATGTATGTATGTATGTATGTATGTATGTATGTATGTATGTATGTATGTATGTATGTATGTATGTATGTATGTATGTATGTATGTATATATATATATATATATATATATATATATATATATATATATATATATATATATATATATATAATATTTGAAATTGTGGCCATACAAGAAATCCTGGAATTGTTGCCATTACATTTACAAGCAGATAATATTATAGCATACTTAATTAAAATGCATGGAAGTTAATTATTAGTGTGGATTTAATAGCCATTCAACATGTCCTTGTTAATTTGGATTAGGAACCCCGTATATTAAAATCTATAATAGTAAATGAATAGTGGGAGAATTTAAAAGCTGAATGATTTATTTACATTATCATCGATTTTTTTCTTGTCCTTGCACAGAAGTGCGTAATTGTTGGGTGTTACTTGTTTAAGACAATACAAAAGTGTACAGGAAATCTATAGAAGAATATTAGTAGTATTAGAAAACCAGGTTTTCAACTCACTTTGTTTTTTTACCCTCCAAACAAGTATAAATTATAGTCCTAAATTATCCCCCACCCCACCCCCTTTTTTTCCAAAATAAAACAGGGTTTTGACTCACCCTCCCCCACCTCTTTTTTTCCCCCTACTACTACCTGTAAACAGGTATTTTGTAACCAAACAAAACAACAGGTGTTGGAATGCGATAAGCTCTTTACACAGAGGTGACTAATTTGTTAGAACAGCGCATGTGTGGAATACAATTATTCTAAAGACGGCAAACGGGTTTTACCACAAGATAACAGGATGAAAATTAAACTGTGCATTAGAATGTTTCAGTTAACAAGGTGGAAATTAAACTAGCATTAGAATGAAAATGATATTATTTTAGTTATATTATATCTTAAGTTTAGATAAAATTTTACGTTACTCATATTTTTTATGATATTTTTTTTCATACTTGCTAACCCTCATTGGTAGAATGTCTGTTAACATATTGTCAATAATACGAAATTCACGTAATAAATCATCCATATTATATTTAACTCCTCGTAGGTAAGACCGGATGTGATCAAGTAGTTTCTTATAAGTTTTAATTGATGTTAAACAACCATGCTTCTTTATCAAAAGTCTTGGTTCTACTTTTTTACACGCTGCTGTAAGTGAAACACCAATACCAGATATAATTAACAAAAAGGGATTTAACGATATCCCACTTGAAATTATACCAGAACTGGTCATTAACAATGGTAGATATGATATTACTCGAAGGATCTTGTTGTAGTATTTATAACATTTTTTAACGCACCAATGTTTTTTGTGATAATATTTGTAGTATTGTATTAGTGCGTCCACATCTTGTTTTGGAATATCTTTTGAAATATGATTGAAATCAACTATACTTCTTTTCATTATAATATTAGTTCACATAGTCCTATGTTTGGTTAATTCATAATAAGAGCTGGTTGTTCAGCTATAAATTCCAAACACCAGAGAAAAATTATTAATTTTAAAGTTTTATCAACTGGTTCAAGTACAAATTCTTCTTCAGAATTTTGGTTTATTATTACAGATAATACTCCAGATGAGTCATCATTTAGATGACGAGATAGATATTTGGTAGATATTCTAAACTTTGCACTGCTAAGCACTGACAATCTATACATACCAGTAACTTCTGCAGTGTATTTGATAGAATTATTTTGCCTCGTCCATGTACTAGACCCAGATGCAACAGTATACACAATATTTTTAATCTGTTTGTGAGGTATTTTAATCATATTTGTTTTCTCAACAATATTAGGAATTCCACTAATAATATCATTGAGTTTTGTGTTAATATTAGCGAGTGTAATGTCAACATTTGATGGATTTCCAAAAAATTCATCTCTAATTTTGTTTATGCTTCTGCGAAAACTTGAAAATGTGTTCACGTGACTGGTAAAATTATTTTTGAGTGCTGTGATTTCATTAGTAATTAAAGCGTCCCAATCATTGACATATTTTTTAGTGACAGCATCCCCATCCTCAGTTGGGTTTCCAAGATCTGTAATCTTATTTTGTTTCATAACAATATTCCCACTAAATACATCACCATCTTTTTTAACAAAATCATTAACTGACCTACCAGAATCTTGTATATTACCTAGATTGTTAAAAGTAACGATATTATTAGCAATCGCAGCAGTATTTCGTACAACTACATCTGACAGTTTTACATTACTCGTCTTTAATCGTCCTTCTTTGTCTTGGAAAATGACAACTTCATCTGGATCTACGCTGGTAAGATTTAGTAAATTATTGATTTCATTTTTGAGCCGATCAAGAGTTGCATATTTGGATAAGTCACCTTTAAAACGTTTTGTGGATAAATCTTCTAATAGTGTTCCAAATTTTGTATAGTAGCTCATTATTTACTATCCTAGATAAAATTATCAACACTAGTTTAATATTATACAAAATGGCAAAATCGTCGATACTAAACTTTGATACAGAGAGACTAGTGAAGCATAAACATAATAATGAACTTCCTGATTGTCATTATCTTATTGTTGGGCGAACTGGATCGGGGAAAACAAATTTGCTTATGAACTTGCTTCTTGGTGATAATTTTAACTACGATAGAGTTTATATTTACACAATCAATCCACAGCAAGATAAGTATGAGTTATTAAGTGAGTATAATGAAAAGCTTCGTGATGATCTTAAAGCTGGTGAAGATTTTTTTATAATTAGGCAGCCAGAAGATCTTATTCCAGTTAATCAACTTGATGCAGATGAACATAAGATAGTAGTTTTTGATGATATTCCGCTAAACAACATGGAGATGAACAAAATAAGATCATATTTTTCACTATCCCGTAACAAACAGTGTAATTCTGTTTATCTCGCTCAAGGATTTTATAATGTTGATAGGTTTATTAGGCGAAATACGGGTTGTTTTATTTTATTTCCAGGACTGGATAATGTTGACGTTAGAAATATTGCAAGCGAGCAATGCGGTGGCGTGACAAAAGATAAGTTTATTGAACTTTACCGTAATGCTACAAAAGATAAATTTAACTTTTTCTTATTTGATAAACTTACAAATGATCCAACTAAAATGTTTCGCTGTTGTATTAACACTTACTTACAATAAAGCGTTTCAATTTTATAAAATTTATAATTATAATAATGGACAAACGAGCAAGATACAGACAACACATAGAAGATCTAAAAAAACTTGCTCAATCTCAGGCATCACTTAAGCAAAAAGTACAAGAAGCGCGACGTGGGCAAGTAACTGCTACAGAAACAACAGCTACAATTTTCAAGCCGGTTACTGAAGCATTATTAGGTAAACAACCTGAAACTAAACCACTGTCAGAAGAAGAACTTAAGCAACTACAGGAAAAAGGTTTGGTTGGAATTGTTAGAGAACAACAGGAAGCAGCTGCTGCAAAACTTGTTACTAGATCTGATGAAGAAAAGAGAAAACTGATTGAGGCACTTACAGCAAATATAGCTGATCCTGCGGCTAGACAAGCAGAAACAGATCGATTGATAAACAATCCGCTGGAACTTGAGCGAAGATTAGCAGAGTTAACAACGCAAGGAATAACAAATATTATAACAAATTTATCAGGAGACATAAAAGATATCAGAGAGGAGCAACAAAGAGTCGGTGATCTTACTGTAAAGTTTATGGAAGTTGGAGATCAAAGATTTTATTTTACAAAAAAAGCAAATGATGAGATAAAAGGTAGTGAATATGATGATTTTTTAAACAAAGAAAATATAAGGGGTATTGATGATATAAGCAAGTGGACTGATGCAGAATATCAAGCATTAATCGATAAATTTGATGTAATATTTAATGACGGAGCTGCTGCTAAAGATGAATTAAACATGGTTACAGAGATTGATAATATGATTCCATTTTATGAAAGAATGAGAAAGGGTGTCATTGCTCTCACGTTTAAAAAAACAGCAGAAAATAGCAGAGCAAAACCTTTTGGTAAAGGGTGGAGTTTTAAAAGAAAATTTGATAAACTCGATAAATCTCGTGTAGAAAAATATAGAAAAGAAAAAACAGGAACTGGTGTAAAAGTATTTACTTCAACTACTGAAATGATAGGTAGATTAATGTTATTAATATCATCAAAGGAAGCTGGGAATGTTAGTGTTGAACTTGATAATGAAATCATTGATATACTTGATCATCTAAGATCGAGTGAATTATTAACATCTGACGAATATGAAACTTTACACCGCGACTTAATCGCGGCGACTTAATTTTGTAAAATGATATAATATTAAAGGAATGCAAACAACATTATTACTAAACTCTAGCGAGTCTACAGAAGATAGCGCAAATTTTTCAGTAAATTATATTCCACCTATAGAACTAGATCCTACAAAACAATATGAAATTGGATTAATTTCTTGTACTTGCTGGAATGCTATACCTAACGTGAAAAATGATGTTAACGATGAAATGTATTTTACTATGATTACAACACCTACAATATCTACAACAAAAAAAATAAAAATTCCGCAAGGAGCTTATAATATTGAAGATCTAAACAAGACGATCAAAGAGCTCATAACAAAAGCTAACGGTGTGGCTGATAATTTTGAATTAGCAGCAAATTATAACACATTGCGAACTAGGATAACTTTGAAAAATATAGCAATCAATCTTGAACCAAGAGAAAGAAGTATTGCACAACTGTTAGGATTTACTGAAAAAACTTACACTGCACTTGATCAGCCTATTACATATGACAGTGAACTGCCATCAAATATAACAGAAGTAAATACAATATTAGTAAATTGCTCTACTGCTTCTGGCTCTTATACATCAAAAGGTAGCAAAGGTCAAACGATTTACAGTTTCTCACCCGAAGTCCCGCCAGGTTCTCTCATGCAAATAACTCCACGACATATTATATATTATCCTTTAAACGTTGAAGATCAAATAACAAGTATAAGGATGCAGTTGACAGATCAATCAGGAAAACAGTTACATGTTAGTAATGAAATTGTAACTTATTATTTACATCTACGCGAGCAAAAGTAAAAATTATGAAACATCAAATATAATGAAACAAAGAAAAAAAGTTTATCGAAGAAAAATAGTAGGAGGATTTTTTGGAAATATATTCACTAAAGTTATTAAAAATATTCCAGGACTAGCGCGTAAAGTTGCACCAATTGCTATTGACGCGGGTAAAGCTTTTGCAACTGGGGCTGCATCTGCCGCTGGGACTGCGGTGGGACAAAAAATAGCTAATAAAATAAAAGGAGATCCACCGACTGCATCTGAAATAAAACAAGCTATCTCAGAAATCGCTCCAACAAAAGAAACTCAAAAAGCTATGATAACAACAACAAAAAAATTATTATCACCAAAGGGCGAGCAGATCATACAAAAATTAATATCTAAAGTAACAATGCCGCAATAAAATTTTATATAATCTAATAAAATAAAATGTCTACTAAAAATTATCTCGAGTTAACAGAAACTTATGACATCGACAACGATGTGACAGAATTCGAGTTTGTTGAGTACCTTGATGAAAATTCTAACGAACCAAATAAAACTGGTATTAGAACCTTTAACACCAGAGACGAAGATGTATTTCTACTGCCACATAAGGCTATGTTAGAAGTTCGTGGTCAGATTATGACAGTAGCTAATCCACCTGCTGCAATTGCAGTTGGAGCAGAAGTAGCTCTTATAAATAACGGTTGGAGTCTATTCAAAAGTGCTAGATATCAACTGGCCAATCAAACTGTAGAAGATATTTCGAGTCACCTACAAGTTGCAAGTACAATTTTAAATATTATTTCGTTTTCCGACGATTACTCGAGATCAACTGCAACTAATATGATGTGGTTTAAAGATACTGGGCGGGGTATAGCTGAATCAACAGAATTTTTAAAGAGAGGCGCTATAGTACATGGAGCTAATGCTGATGAAAATACTGTAATTGTGAGAAATTTTCTCATTGCTAATGCTGCTGCACTAGATATTGTCGCACCTGCTGCAGATGCTAATGCAAACGCTACAAGAGTTTCTCTTACAGCAGCTTTTAATAATCTAAATATAACACCACCAGCTGTAGCTGCAGACGGTACTGCGATGTTAAATTTACTTCTTAACACACTTGATGTGAGAAATCCACGCTATAACGAAGGCTTTGCTAGGCGAAGAAAACTTGCAGCAGGATCACGTCAAATTACAATGATGCTTCCGCTAAGCATGATTTTCGGCTTTTGTCGCGATTATGATAAAGTATTTCGCGGAGTAAAACATACTCTTATTTTAGATCGAGCAGACCAAAACGATTGCTTGTTTAGATCTGGAGGGGCTGATGTACAGTTTATCATAAACAAACTTGCTTTGTGGATGCCACGTATAACACCATCAATCACTAAAATGTCAGAACTAAATAACACGCTTGATAAGCATACAAACAGAATTTACTTTAAGCAGCATAAGGTATATCAGACAGCGGTTCCAAATACTACTGACTACACGTGGAGGGTCACAACAACATCAAGCGAACAACTGCCGAGAAATATCTTTGTCGTATTTCAACAACAAGCTCGACGAGGTAACCAACAACAAAATAATGCAGTATTTGATCACTCTGATGTCAGACGAATATACGCTAGATTAAATTCAAAGCAATATCCAGAACGAGCTATCGAGTGTAATTTTGCTGATGATGTTAATAAAAATATTTCTCGACCGTACATGTACCTGCTTGACGCAATACAAAAATATCAAGATGTTGAAGATGGAACTCAAATATCAGTAGAAGAATTTCGTACGCTTTATCCTATATTTCATTTTGATGTTAGTAAACATAACGAGCGAGCTGTAGACAGCACAGCGGATATTGAAATTACCTGGACACTTGGGGCGGTTCCAGTAGCGCCGTTATACGTATACGCATTAGTGATTAGTGATAGATTTATCACGGTAGATTCTATTGGAGGTAAAATGACAGTTCAAGTTTAATCTACAGTTGTTATATAAAATGGCAAAGTATATTGTAAAAGAAGTGTATTTGACTGATGGCCAAGTTAAAAAATTAGTAGCTGCTACTGCAAAGCGAGAACAGGTATCATTAAAAATCAATCCTAATATTTCTGATGGTGTTTTAACAAAATTAATGCTAACAAAAAATCAAGTAAAAAAGTATGATCGTAAAAAAACTTTTGTTTTAAATTTGAGTGCTGCACAAATGACAGCGATGGCAAAAGAAGGTGGTTTTCTTGGTCCGGCATTATCAGTATTAACTAGTACAATAATACCTAAACTTTTGCCGGTGTTGGGAACATTAGGACTAGCAGCAGCGTCTGGAGCAATATCTGGCGCAACGAAGAAAGCAGTCGAAGGTAATGGTATCATTCGTGGAAGTGGAATAAAAAAATTGTAAATTTTATGTAAATAATATATTATAATGCCACAAAAGAAAAAGAAATCACCAACAACAAAAAAAAAGAAAGTAATAAAAACAAAATCACCAACACCAAAGTGCAAATGCATATGCAATCAAACAAAACAAGGAGGAATTATTCCGTTCGCTCCACTTTTGGCGGGACTAGCGGGAAGTCTGCTGCCAAATCTTTTAGGAATCGGACGTGGTCTAACATTACCAGGAACTCGTCGACCCCGTTGAGTAATTTTGATATCATTGATAAGTTAAAAGCGGTTCCTGGATTTCACGGAGTTTATTCTAAAGATGAGCTCTCAGAAATAAAATCACCATCTGCTGTAAGTTCATGTGTTATTAATATACAAGATTTTAATGACGGATCTGGTACGCATTGGGTAGCAGTTTATAATAATAATTATTTTGACTCGTTTGGACTTCCTCCAAGCGATGTAATAAAAAAGTATATGAAAAAAAATTTTACAAAAGTATATTATTCGTCAAATCAACTCCAACCTGTTGGAACGTCTGCTTGTGGATATTATTGTATTATGTTTATCCGACAGATGAGCAGAAATCTTAATTTTTTAAAATTTATTTTACAGTTTGATAAGCAACCTTCTCACGCTAATGATGAGATCGCAATTAATTTTATCTAAACTTATAAGTATAATAATGTCAACATACTGTCTCAAGTGTAAAACTAAAACAGAAGGTATTAATGAAACAACAGAAAAAACAAAAAACAACAGGATAATATTAAAAAGTATTTGTGCAATCTGTGGAAAAAGAAAAAATACATTTTTAAAGAAAACGTCCCCAGCGATAGTATCTCCAGCGACGTCGCTAGGATCTGGTTATCCTAATATTATTTTAGTCGACGACTAAAAATATAGAATGATATGCAACTGTGATTCTGACAGAGATTTGTGTATTGAGCAAAATAAAATTGTCGCATACTGTCAATGTTGTAACAACAGAGAAATAATAGGGTCAGGTATAGATATACATAAACTAATTGGAAAATTGCCAAAACCAAAAGGCGGTTGGACATTGCCAGGGCATCGGTATACTGGTCCATGGAATCCGCTACATCAACAACTAGATGAAAACGACAATCCATTGCCAGGCCAAGAGCCTTACAATCAAGTGGATGCAATAGCAATGCGTCATGATATCTGTTATCGTGATCATGAAAACTCAAAATTAGATTGTGATAAAGTAATGTTAGACGAATTACGTGATATGGAGCCAACAAATCTACGAGAACGTTTTGATAGAAAATTTGTTCAGGGAATAATTGGAGCAAAATATAAACTTGGACTCGGAGAGTCTCGTCAATCACCTCACGATCGGGGAAATAAAGTATATGATGATCTTGCAGTCGAACTACACAGACCTAAAAAAAAAAGTTCCAACGACGTAAAGTTGTCGCTAATGGTGTAGATGATATCTGGGCAATAGATTTGGTGGATGTATCCAATCTAGCTCAGTTTAACGTTGGCGCTGATGGCGCTCCAAAAAGGTATTTGTTTAATGTTATAGATGTTTTTAGCAAATATGCTTTCAGTGTACCTGTTTCGGATAAGACAGGAACTTCAATGACCGATGCGCTAAAGCAGATAATAACAAGCACAGAAAGAAAACCAAACAAAATCTGGACTGATCATGGATCTGAGTTTTTTAACAAAAAGTTTGAACAGTTTCTAGAACAAAATAATATAAAAAGGTATGTTACAGGAAATGAGGGTAAAAGCGTTGTTGTTGAGAGATTTAATCGCACGCTAAACGAGAAAATACACAAACATATGACAGCTAAAAACACCAACAGGTACATCGATGACCTTTCTCAAATCGTAAGCGAATATAATAACACGAAACATCGAACCATCAAAATGACACCTAAAAAAGCTGTTAAAAATCCAATATTAGCAAATGAAAACATGTACCGCAGACATAAATTTAAGGTTGGTGATAAAGTTAGAATTTCTTTGATGAAAAAGGTGTTTGCAAAAGGATTTACTCCGAACTGGAGCGAAGAAGTTTTTGTAATTGATAAGGTACTTTTAACAGTACCTGTAACGTACGTTTTAAAAGATCTGGCAGGGGAACCGATTGTAGGTAGTTTTTATGAACAAGAACTACAGAAAACTGATCAGGATGTTTTTGTTATCGAGAAAGTGATTAGAAAAAAAGGGGATAAAAGTTTAGTCAAATGGCGTGGGTATAGTGATAAATTTAACAGTTGGATCCCAACCAAGCAGATTATGATATAATGCTATTATAAATTAACTCATACTTTTGTTTGACAGATTTACATTTTACTGGTTTACATAATGATATTAGATACTGCTTACGATCGTTAGAGATCGTCATTAGATTAAAAATTTTAACGAATATGAAATCGAATTTGATATTTTTCTGTCGGCCTGGAATCTTGATATTTAAGAAAGGTTTGATTAGCTGCCAGAACAGTTGTTGTTCGGCAACGGTAAAATTAAATTTAATTAGCTGCTTAGCAATGTGATACTTGACATTATACCGTTTAGTTGTTGATCTGCTGTAATTAGATCTGTCAGCAACAGTGACTATTTCACCATCATCATCAGATTCATTGTTATATAAAATATCATCTTCGCTATAACCAACAGATTTGTCTATAAAATCTTTGGAAAATGTAATACTATGTATGACATCATCACTGACGACCTTATCACTGACGACCTTATCACTAGTATCTTCTTCGTAGAGTTCAGCGAGTCGTTTCATCAAGTCCATTATTATAATATATTTTTATCTAATTTATTATTATAAGATGACCGATGAGATAAAATATCACCAAAAAGTTAATATAGTAAATTATAACGAACTAGCTGAAGCGGTAAGAAAATGTTTGTTGGGTTATAGTGTTGATGTTATTGTAATGCAAGGTGATTCTCATAAAATATTACTAACAGAAGCAGAAAAAAATAAAATTAATGAAAGTGCAGTAACGACGCTAAAATTTAATCACGATGATATCATAGCATTTGCTCATCATTGCTTGACTAAAACCGAATTACAAAATATTATTGATCATCATATCTAAAACCAATCCTAGCATCGTATTCTCTTGAAAAAGTTGATTTTGTTGCTCCATCAGCTATAATTTTTACGACTGCGGGATTTATCTTATAATATTTCGCCGCAGCTGAAATCGATTTGAATTCGATCTCCTCATCCGTTTCGAGGTTTTTTGAAATAACAGGTTTTATTGGGCATCTAAAATTAATACCATTACTATTTTTTCCTTTTCTCACATTTTCCTGTTGCGTTACTATCTCCAGATTTTCCAATCGATTATCAGTTTGTATATTATTGATGTGATTAATAACAAGACCATTGGGTATAGATCCATTGAACACCTCATAAACAAACCTATGACCAAGATAACGAACTTGATTTGTTGATGTTCCTCTAACAGTTACCCTAATATATCCCATATTGCTAATATTACTAAGAACTTTTTTAGTTTTTCTATTTCTAATAATACCGCGATCGTTAGCCTCGTATAAATCAAATACTGGGTGCGGCTGAAACTCATCTTGTAGGATAAATTTTCAATATTATCATCAGTGACTTTACCATTATAATGATATACACGCTGTCCCTCTGGAATATCATCGCAGAACAACGTGTAAATAAAATCTTTTCTAAATATTGCAATCCTCTCAGCATTATCTCCCTTTACACTAATATTATAACCCGCTGACGTTAATTTGCCAACAGGTATTCTAGTTTTAATGTTAATAACCGAACCAATTACATTTCCAGCGTATAAGTTATACTTTGGGTGAATTTGATAAATCTCTTGCTCATGTGCGCTTGTCAAATTTACTGTCATTATATTATAGGTGATATTTTTTATCTCTAATTGATTTTTAGCGCATGCGCAGTGTGAGATAAAGTTATATTTTGGGTGAACTTGATATGCTTCTTGCTCACATGTGTTTGTTAGATTTGCTGTCATTATATTATAGGTGATATTTTTTATCTCTAATTGATTTTCAGCGCATGCGCAGTGTGAGGTAAAGTTATGTTTTGGGTGAACTTGATATGCTTCTTGCTCACATGTGTTTGTTAGATTTGCTGTCATTATATTATAGGAGATATTTTTTATCTCTAATTGATTTTTAGCGCATGCGCAGTGTGAAAAAATTATCAATTAGATATTACATTATAGTATAATAATGTTAAAATTGCGTGATATAGTTAAGAGAAGTCTTATGGGAGAACCTGATAAAATAGCGACTGCTTTTGCAGGTTTTGATAATAGTTATCAGTTTGATAATCAAATTGTTTTAGTAAATTTTAATGCAACTAATCTTTACCACCTATTACAGACAATTGTAAAACGTGAGCTCGAAAAACACAAAAGTATCAGATTATTTGTGCAATATCATGTTATATTTTCAAAGTTAGTTATAATGGAAGAATTAACTAACAAGGAAATTGCAGAACCTTATATTAACGCAAAATCGAGACGTGTTTTGCTTGGGACTGATCTGTTATCACTATCTGATGAAATACACCAAGAAATTGGAAAAAAAATAGAGGAATTTAGTCAATTAGGTTCGGGTTGGAAGTTTGAAATGATCAAAGGAATATTGTTTCACACGATGAAATATAATGTATTACGAGGTAGTTCATACGTCGACCTGCCACCAAAAATAAAAAGTAAAAGATGTTGTATAAACATCAAAAACGTAGATAACAAATGTTTCCAATGGGCTGTTCTTTCCGCACTATTTCCAGCAGAAAAAAACGCTACTCGTGTTGAAAGGTATATCAGTCATGTGTCTAGATTAAATTTTAAAGATATTAACTTTCCAGTGGCAGAAAATCAAATACCAAAATTTGAAAAGCAGAATAATGTTTCAATTAACGTTTTCGGACTAGATGAAAAGGAGGACGTATATCCGAGATATATTTCAGAAAAAGCTTCACAATCAACTATAAATTTACTGTACTACAAAAATCATTATGTTTGGATTAAAAACTTTAACGGACTAGTTGGTAGACAGTACAATAAGGATAAGAACAAAAAGTTCTTTTGTTACCGCTGCTTGCATGGCTGTACAAGCAATGAAACATTACAAAAGCATTTGCAGTACTGTAGTGATGTGCAAAGAATAACAATGCCATCTAAAAAAGATAGTGTGTTACAGTTTGTCCATCATAATCACAAACTAAAAATTCCTTTCGTCATATACGCTGATTTCGAATGCCTACTTCAACCTGTACTTGGTGTAGAAAATAATCCTAATCAATCGAGTACAAGAAAAGTTCAAAATCATGTTCCGTGTGGAGTAGCGTATAAGGTAGTTTGTTGTACTGATTCTAGATTATCTAAATCAATCAAATTATATCGTGGTAAAAATCCAGCTGTTTGGCTTCTCAAGCAGTTGATTAACGAAGTTGATAATATATTTACTCATTTGAAAAAAGTAACGCCAATGTTAAAATTAACACCTCAACAAGAATCCGATCACGAGCAAGCAGAAATTTGTCATATTTGTGAAAAAGCTTTTGACGATGATAAAAAAGTACATGACCATTGTCATTTGACTGGACAGTATCGTGGAGCGGCTCATAATCAGTGTAATTTAAAATTTCATGCTCCAGATTTTATTCCGGTTATTCTTCACAATTTTCGAGGATATGATAGCCATATTATAGTAGAAGCTTTTGGTGATCCTGAGATAAAAGCTCATCTAAAACTCGATAACGTCATCAAATGCATCCCAAATAATTTTGAAAAGTACATGTCAGTTACGCTAGGTAAATTACGTTTTATTGACAGCCTGCAGTTTATGGCAGCCTCGTTAGATGAGCTAGTAAAGGTTGTAGTAAATTTGATAACCTAAGAGACTGTTTTGGAGATAAATTTAATCTACTAGCTAAAAAAGGAGTTTTTCCATACGAATACCTCGACGATTGGAGTAAATTTGATGAAATATCTTTACCTGACAAAGACAAATTTTACTCACAACTTAAAAATGAAAATATAACTGATGACGAGTACAGGTATGCACAAGATATCTGGAAAGAGTTTGATTGTGAGACTTTTGGTGATTATCATGATTTATACCTGAAAACTGACGTGTTATTATTAGCAGATGTTTTTGAAAGTTTTCGTGAAGTGAGTTATAATAATTATGGACTAGATCCTTGCTGGTATTATTCTGCCCCTGGGTTGTCATGGGATGCTTTGCTAAAGTTTAGTAAGGTAAGGTTAGAATTACTGACTGATGTTGATATGTTCAATTTTATCGAAAAAGGTATCCGAGGTGGTATTAGCGTGATAACAAAAAAATATGCTGAAACAAACAACAAATACCTGAAACAGTATAACCCTGACCTTCCTTCGAAGTATATAATTTATCTAGATTGTAATAATCTTTACGGTGGTTCGATGGCAGAACCAATGCCTTTTAGCGGATTTCATTGGATCACGGTTGATCGATTTCTATCAGAGACAGAAAAAAAGATACCCGATGATGTTTCCTATTTCGTTGAAGTTGATCTTGATTATCCAAATTCGCTACACAAATTACATAACGATTACCCTTTCTGTGCGGAATCGATGGTTATAGATTATAGTTTGTTATCAAAAGAACAACAAGCGTTAGCATCACCAAGGCAACATTCCATGGTCAAGAAACTAGTACCAAATTTACTTGATAAGAAAAATTATGTTTTGCATTACAAAGTTTTAAAACAAGCAGTCGATGCTGGTCTTGTGTTGAGAAAAGTTCATCGTGTACTAAAATTTAATCAGTCGCCGTGGATGAGAGGTTATATTAACTCCAACACTTCAAGAAGAGCTGCAGCGAAAACAGAGTTTGAGAAAAACTTCTTTAAACTGATGAACAATTCCGTTTTTGGTAAGACGATGGAGAATATTAGGAAACGTGTAAATATTGAAATAGTTAATGATGTCAATCGCAGAAACAAACTTGTGTCAGACGATGATTTTGTGAGCATGAAAATATTTAATGAAAATCTTGTTGCGATACAAAGAAGAAAAACAAATCTAAAACTAAACAAGCCGATCTATGTTGGAGCTGCAGTGTTAGATTTATCAAAGTGGATGATGTACGATTTTCATTACACTTTTGTTAAAAATCAGTGGCCGGCTAGTAGATTATTGTTTACTGATACTGATTCACTCGTGTATGAAATTGAATGTGAGGACATCTATCAGGACATGTACAATAATCGACATCTGTTTGATCTTTCCGATTATCCACGTGACAGTAAATTTCATGACGACACAAATAAAAAGGTTATTGGTAAGTTTAAAGATGAAATGAACTCGAGCGCTATCAAATACTTTATCGGATTACGTAGTAAAATGTATGCCGTATTGTTAGATAATAATAAAATAACGAAAAAAGCCAAAGGTCTGCCTCGTAATTTTGTTAAAAAGTTTATGAAATTTGATGACTACAGGTATGCGCTTGATGGTGGTGTTAGTTTTATGAGAGCTATGGCAATTCGAACTAATCATCATAAACTCGAAACAGATGTCATTATCAAACGTGGATTGTATAATTTTGATGACAAACGCTATTGTGAAAATGGGGTAGATACATTTGCCCTTGGGTATTGTTATGATGATAGATCTATACTCGACATTATCTTTTCCAACTGAAATTTTATCTAAACTTATAAAATAATGCTTGAAAATTTGACAATGACAAATAGCTACAATAGTAACATCAAATATCTAATGATGGACGGTAAACAATTGACAGTTGAATTTAATAATGAAACATCAGGTATATGTTTTAATGGAACATGTGACAAGTTAAAACTTTCGCTCATCAGATCTGATAACAGCATGTATTTCAATTATCTCGAACAATTGTATCAAAAGTTGCTAGCGGAATTTAAAAACTTTCACAACCCCATTAGCCAACAAAACTATACTAAACTCACAATTGATCTCGATCGGTCAAAGGTATATTTTATCAACAAAAAATATCCTCTGAACAAACCAGAAATGAAAGATCTGTTTGAGTCCCGTCGCTGTGTGAGTGGTAAAGTAAAATTTAGTATCTATAGTCGTGATAGTGAAATATTTTTAATATCAACAGTTGAAACATTAATCATTGGTAACGAGATATAAAATAATATCATTTTCATTCTAATGCTAGTTTAATTTCCACCTTGTTAACTGAAACGTTCTAATGCACAGTTTAATTTTCATCCTGTTATCTTGTGGTAAAACCCGTTTGCCGTCTTTAGAATAATTGTATTCCACACATGCGCTGTTCTAACAAATTAGTCACCTCTGTGTAAAGAGCTTATCGCATTCCAACACCTGTTGTTTTGTTTGGTTACAAAATACCTGTTTACAGGTAGTAGTAGGGGGAAAAAAAGAGGTGGGGGAGGGTGAGTCAAAACCCTGTTTTATTTTGGAAAAAAAGGGGGTGGGGTGGGGGATAATTTAGGACTATAATTTATACTTGTTTGGAGGGTAAAAAAACAAAGTGAGTTGAAAACCTGGTTTTCTAATACTACTATATTCATATCACTTCAGTAGTTCAATCATTCTTAACACTTTAGAAGTCAAATCATTCGTATCACTTCAGTAGAATAATCATTTGTATCACTTCAGATGTTTAATCGATTGGATTTCTTTAGCAGTATTATCATAGTTATTGATTCAATATTCTGTCATTCTTATCGTTTCAGTAGTCTAATCATTTGTATCACTTCAGTATACTGTCATTCTTATCGCTACAGTAGTCTGATCATTTGTATCACTTCAGTAGTCTAGTTATTCGTATCACTTCAGTATTCTGGTCAATCTTATCGCTTTAGTAGTCTAATCATTTGTATCACTCCAGTAGTCTAATGATTCGTATCACTTCACTAGTCTAATCATTCGTATCACTTTTGTAGTCTAATCATTCGTATCACTTGATTAGTGTCAGCATTCATATTTCAGCAGTCTAATCCTTCGTGTCGCTTCAGTAGTTTAATCATTCGTATCACTTCAGTAGTCTAATCACTAGCATCACTTCAGAAGTCTAATCATTCGTACCACTGAAATAATTTCATCAATAGTATCACTTAAATATTCACACCATTCATATCACATCAGAAGTCTAATCCTTCGTATCATTTCTGAAGTTTAATCATTCGTATTACTTCGGTATTTCAATAATTAGCATCATTTTTGTCGAATCATTCGTATCACTTCATTAGTTCAATAACAAATTTCACTTAAATCATAAATATCACTTCAATCGTCATTAATATCATTTCAACTGTCTAATAATATTTCTTACCGTGATAATTGTATTCAGGACAATTGTCAAACCTTTTACAACAAACAAGACTGCTCCCATGACGAGTGAGTGCACAGATCCATAAGCTGTTCCTCAAATTTAATGACTGCAGATCATAGTGGTAATGTCTGACCAGAAGAGAGTGGCAGAAGTTGTTACCTATAAAAAAGTAAGTTGTCTCTCTTTTAGGCTAGGTCCTTTAAATCAGCATCACACCTGTGATGATATTGATTTACGGTATTGGGGATGACATCGCTTATTGAGAGAGAGAGAGAGAGAGAGAGAGAGAGAGAGAGAGAGAGAGAGAGAGAGAGAGAGAGAGAGAGAGAGAGAGAGAGAGAGAGAGAGAGAGAGAGAGAGAGAGAGAGAGAGAGAGAGGAGAGAGAGAAGAGAGAGAGAGAGAGAGAAAGAGAGAGAGAGAGGAGAGAGAAGAGAGAGAGAGAGAGAGAGAGAGAGAGAGAGAAAGAGAGAGAGAGAGAGAGGAGAGAGAGAGAGAGAAGAGAGAGAGAGAGAGAAAGAGAGAGAGATAGAGAGAGAGAGAGAGAGAGAGGAGAGAGAGAAGAGAGAGAGAGAAAGAGAGAGAGAGAGAGAGAGAGAGAGAGAGAGAGAGAAAGAGAGAGAGAGAGAGAGAGAGAGAGAGAGAGAGAGAGAGAGAGAGAGAGAGAGAGAGAGAGAGAGAGAGAGAGAGAGAGAGAGAGAGAGAGAGAGAGAGAGTTTGGTTCAAGTGATCCCACCCAATATTTGCTACAATAACTATAAAATTGAGGAGGAGATTGCTGGATACAAAAGGGATGCTGCATCCAAGGCTGCTTTGTTTAAACACTACCTTTCCTTGCTAGTTTTGTTTTCTTTTTTGCAGATTATTTTAGTTCAGTTTTTGCCATAATAATCCTTGTTCTTCAATTTATCTCGCAAATTGTTTTAAAAGCCGTTTTAAAAGAAGACCTATTAATAGCACATAGTTTTGTCGCCATTGAGTCCTAACAGCACATAGTTTTGTAACCATTGTGTCATAGACGGTCTATCGCCGATACATTGGTTCACCGTTTCGCTCTTGCAACAAGGGTTATTTTGGAACTATTCATATCAAAAGTTGTAAATAGCATCGATGCTAAATTATGCAACAAATGATATAGATGAATTCGTATTAGGTTTAGACAATTATTATTTGTTTGTTATGTAAAGTAACAATTCTCAAATACTCCTAGATAATGATATACATATGTGTTTTTTATATGAATTCAAAGTTTAACAAAATTATCTACAAACTTAAAACAATCAACAAAATTTTCGAGTCACTTTCAACTAACAACTTGTCGCATAACTAATGAGTAATATCACGCTACGGATTATTACTGCTTTTATTACTTAAGCACTTACAAATATGGCGACATACTAATTTCATGCAGCGGGATTTAAAATTTTGGTTGAAAAAAATGTTCGTAAAACCAGTTGTCACGAGCAGTTCGTTATTTACGCGTCTTTTTCTGCCAGTTTCACTCATGTAAACAAATCAAACAAACATTCAAACAAATTGTGCCTCACTAAAGCTGCTGATATTTTCTTTTTGTCCTTTAATTTTCCCAATTCGCCAATTTCCTAATATAATATGATTTCGGTCTACAATTATCAATTATTAAGTGCATCTGAGAAAGGGATAATGAAGTTTAGTGCATTTACAAAGAATAAAATAGCTAGGATAACCAGTGCGGAAAAGCTGGAAAATTATTTTTTCTTTAAAAGTAAAACCCTATGCAAAGCAAAAAAAAAAAAAAGAAGAAAGAAAGAAAAGAAAAAAAAAGCTGTAGATCGGAACTGATGATTGTATTTGGAGACGTCCCGTCCATATGGATGCATTTTCAAGACTGGAGTACATCAATAAATATCATTTTCTCTTCAAGTTCAATGTATCATATTGGGTCTTTATTTTAGATGAATTTGGGACTATTTTACATTTATCACAGGTAATTTGTGATCTAATTAAGCCCTGCAGGAGCAAAGGAAATAATTGACATCAATTACTTCGCATGGATTTGTTTGCAAATGAAGTAAGACTGTAGTCAGTCATGTAAGCTGTGTACTCTTATTTACTGAAAGCAAATAACTAGAATATCAATGCATGGAATGTGTGTAGGGATTAAAAATGTATGTAGTACATGATGTTATGTTTGCTAAACCCTAGATATAAAGTCATTTATAAACTATAATCTACCTGTCTTGGGAATATTACCGTGGCCATGCGTTTGATGTCTATGTATTTATGCGGGGTAACATTGAACTATTACTTAATGTTACATGACCGGTCGCAGACTGGAATTTTGAATCGGTACGGGCGATAGATCGCATCATCTAAACAAAGGCTTGCAGTTATCACCCCTATGTGTTAAAGTTTAGTCCAAAGATCAAATGGAAGTCCACGTGGTGAACTGGGCGTATATTTATCCGTCCAAAAGTTGAAAGACAGCGAGAGGGACATTGTCCGCTAAGTTTGATTGGATCGGTTCACAGCGATATCAATTGGAATTGAGATAGAGGGCGTATTACAATGCAGGCCGAATGATAACTTTCGGAACTTGTAAGCGAAAATTTAGTATTCGCCTAGAGGGATTTCAGATCAACAGGGAACGTAGCCACTCGTACTTTGGCGGCAAAACTTAGAGGTAGATTCTAAGGAAAGAAAAATCTTCCAAGACGAAGTCATACAGTTATCTGCTTAATTGCAGAATATTAAGGCATCGTAATTGTAATCATTTGTAGAATGTATACTTAATTACTAGGATAGTTTAGTATGTAGAATTACCTTTCTAGTGTTTCATTTACGTGCGTATTTGAGAAATGGGCTTGAGCCTACGAAGATAATTATTAGATGCGAGGCGAAATTATGTAGATTGTCAGCTTGTGGTCAGAATTAATTTTATAATCCGCTTTTACATTACTTCATTGTAAACAAGTGTATTTATTAATGTGTTATTGTTATGTTAGAATTCACACATGCTTGAATTATGAATTTGGGAACAAGGTTGAAGTATGTAATATCAATTACTATGGACGTATGTGAATATCAGAGCATGGAGAATTTAATATTTGTGTACT
>JAEAOA010000810.1:0-17074 GCA_016746295.1 Potamilus streckersoni | reverse complement strand
TTCTCATAACTAAACATGGCACCATATTTCATTACCACTATGGGGTTAGTTTATTTTATTTGACACAAAATGAGTAAAATTCATCCTATTCAGTAACTTCGGTTTAATTCTATAAATTACCATAACGTTTGACTTGGAATTATATTCATTTGAACAACATGAACATATTAATGAAACCGCTTGTTAAATCAAGTGATAGGCTATGTTTTGTCTTTCGTTTCCTTTGCTTGATTAACACTGTAAATAGCGGGTAGCAGACGACAAATGTTATGTACATCTTTGTCGCGCATGCACCCCATTTGCTTGAAAAATGGACTGGTCTAGAAAATGAAATGGTTATCATGCAATATTAGTCTAATCATTGTAAGAGTACGTTAAATATGAATCGCACAGGTCTCATGATTGTGTATGGCAATTCTTCCTCACACTGGGTTAGAAGATTAAATCTATGCTCTTTGTATTTATTATATTAAAGGTTTTCCATTATTGAAATTGGTGGGGGGTACAAGAAAACAGGGATGTAGCATCAGGAATTATAATCAGAAGTGTTCAAAAATATTCCCACTAGCTTCGTTGTGCATTGCCTCAAACTTGGTTTGTTGTGTTTGGGAAGGTCTATGTGATTTCTAGTTGTCAGCAGGAAGACCCATTCAATTGGACATCTGGAACTTGTAAATTGTTATATTATGTAATCTTTTGGAATCATAATATTAAATTCATTATATTATAGATGACATAATTTGATTTTGTTGAAAAGCCAACAGTATTTGAGGTTTGGCCGCAAGTTTGTTCAAGTAGGTCATGTGGGGGATCTATATTTCTTGAATGAAACCCAAACATTGTTTACAGTTCCAATAGGCATAATACAAGGTTGAGGCTAGAAGTGACTTCCTCTTTTTGGTCATTACAAGTAGAAGTGGAGCTAAAAAGGGAGAAGTGGGAGCTAAACAGGGAGGAGTGAGACCAAAATATATAAGTAGTATTAGGAAACCAGGTTTTCAACTCACTTTGTTTTTTTACCCTCCAAACAAGTATAAATTATCCCCCACCCCACCCCCTTTTCTTCCAAAATAAACCAGGTTTTCAACTCACCCTAGAAGAAAACCAGGTTTTCAACTCACTTTGTTTTTTTACCCTCCAAACAAGTATAAATTATAGTCCTAAATTATCCCCCCCCCCCCCCCCCGTTTTTTTGAAAATAAAACAGGGTTTTGACTCACCCTCCCCCACCTCTTTTTTTCCCCCTACTACTACCTGTAAACAGGTATTTTGTAACCGAACAAAACAACAGGTGTTGGAATGTGATAAGCTCTTTACACAGAGGTGACTAATTTGTTAGAACAGCGCATGTGTGGAATACAATTATTCTAAAGACGGCAAACGGGTTTTTACCACAAGATAACAGGATGAAAATTAAACTGTGCATTAGAACGTTTCAGTTAACAAGGTGGAAATTAAACTAGCATTAGAATGAAAATGATATTATTTTATATCTCGTTACCAATGATTAATGTTTCAACTGTTGATATTAAAAATATTTCACTATCACGACTATAGATACTAAATTTTACTTTACCACTCACACAGCGACGGGACTCAAACAGATCTTTCATTTCTGGTTTGTTCAGAGGATATTTTTTGTTGATAAAATATACCTTTGACCGATCGAGATCAATTGTGAGTTTAGTATAGTTTTGTTGGCTAATGGGGCTGTGAAAGTTTTTAAATTCCGCTAGCAACTTTTGATACAATTGTTCGAGATAATTGAAATACATGCTGTTATCAGATCTGATGAGCGAAAGTTTTAACTTGTCACATGTTCCATTAAAACATATACCTGATGTTTCATTATTAAATTCAACTGTCAATTGTTTACCGTCCATCATTAGATATTTGATGTTACTATTGTAGCTATTTGTCATTGTCAAATTTTCAAGCATTATTTTATAAGTTTAGATAAAATTTCAGTTGGAAAAGATAATGTCGAGTATAGATCTATCATCATAACAATACCCAAGGGCAAATGTATCTACCCCATTTTCACAATAGCGTTTGTCATCAAAATTATACAATCCACGTTTGATAATGACATCTGTTTCGAGTTTATGATGATTAGTTCGAATTGCCATAGCTCTCATAAAACTAACACCACCATCAAGCGCATACCTGTAGTCATCAAATTTCATAAACTTTTTAACAAAATTACGAGGCAGACCTTTGGCTTTTTTCGTTATTTTATTATTATCTAACAATACGGCATACATTTTACTACGTAATCCGATAAAGTATTTGATAGCGCTCGAGTTCATTTCATCTTTAAACTTACCAATAACCTTTTTATTTGTGTCGTCATGAAATTTACTGTCACGTGGATAATCGGAAAGATCAAACAGATGTCGATTATTGTACATGTCCTGATAGATGTCCTCACATTCAATTTCATACACGAGTGAATCAGTATCAGTAAACAATAATCTACTAGCCGGCCACTGATTTTTAACAAAAGTGTAATGAAAATCGTACATCATCCACTTTGATAAATCTAACACTGCAGCTCCAACATAGATCGGCTTGTTTAGTTTTAGATTTGTTTTTCTTCTTTGTATCGCAACAAGATTTTCATTAAATATTTTCATGCTCACAAAATCATCGTCTGACACAAGTTTGTTTCTGCGATTGACATCATTAACTATTTCAATATTTACACGTTTCCTAATATTCTCCATCGTCTTACCAAAAACGGAATTGTTCATCAGTTTAAAGAAGTTTTTCTCAAACTCTGTTTTCGCTGCAGCTCTTCTTGAAGTGTTGGAGTTAATATAACCTCTCATCCACGGCGACTGATTAAATTTTAGTACACGATGAACTTTTCTCAACACAAGACCAGCATCGACTGCTTGTTTTAAAACTTTGTAATGCAAAACATAATTTTTCTTATCAAGTAAATTTGGTACTAGTTTCTTGACCATGGAATGTTGCCTTGGTGATGCTAACGCTTGTTGTTCTTTTGATAACAAACTATAATCTATAACCATCGATTCCGCACAGAAAGGGTAATCGTTATGTAATTTGTGTAGCGAATTTGGATAAGATAATCAAGATCAACTTCAACGAAATAGGAAACATCGTCAGGTATCTTTTTTTCTGTCTCTGATAGAAATCGATCAACCGTGATCCAATGAAATCCGCTAAAAGGCATTGGTTCTGCCATCGAACCACCGTAAAGATTATTACAATCTAGATAAATTATATACTTCGAAGGAAGGTCAGGGTTATACTGTTTCAGGTATTTGTTGTTTGCTTCAGCATATTTTTTTGTTATCACGCTAATACCACCTCGGATACCTTTTTCAATAAAATTGAACATATCAACATCAGTCAGTAATCTAACCTTACCTTACTAAACTTTAGCAAAGCATCCCATGACAACCCAGGGGCAGAATAATACCAGCAAGGATCTAGTCCATAATTATTATAACTCACTTCACGAAAACTTTCAAAAACATCTGCTAATAATAACACGTCAGTTTTCAGGTATAAATCATGATAATCACCAAAAGTCTCACAATCAAACTCTTTCCTTCCAGATATCTTGTGCATACCTGTACTCGTCATCAGTTATATTTTCATTTTTAAGTTGTGAGTAAAATTTGTCTTTGTCAGGTAAAGATATTTCATCAAATTTACTCCAATCGTCGAGGTATTCGTATGGAAAAACTCCTTTTTTAGCTAGTAGATTAAATTTATCTCCAAAACAGTCTCTTAGGTTATCAAATTTACTACAACCTTTTACTAGCTCATCTAACGAGGCTGCCATAAACTGCAGGCTGTCAATAAAACGTAATTTACCTAGCGTAACTGACATGTACTTTTCAAAATTATTTGGAATGCATTTGATGACATTATTGAGTTTTAGATGAGCTTTTATCTCAGGATCACCAAAAGCTTCTACGATGATGTGACTATCATATCCTCGAAAATTGTGAAGAATAACTGGAATAAAATCTGGAGCGTGAAATTTTAAATTACACTGGTCATGAGCCGCTCCACGATACTGTCCAGTCAAATGGAATGGCAATGGTCACGTACTTTTTTGTTATCAGGTCAAAGCTTTTTCACAAATATAACAAATTTTCGCTTGCTCGTGATCAGATTCTTGTTGAGGTGTTAATTTTAACATTGGAGTTACTTTTTTCAAACGATAAGTAATATTATCAACTTCGTTAATCAACTGCTTGAGAAGCCAAACAGCTGGATTTTTACCACGATAGAGTTGGATTGGTTTAGATAATCTAGAATCAGTACAACAAACTACCTTATACGCTACTCCACACGGAACATGATTTTGAACTTTTCTTGTACTCGATTGATTAGGATTATTTTCTACACCAAGTACAGGTTGAAGTAGGCATTCGAAATCAGCGTATATGACGAAAGGAATTTTTAGTTTGTGATTATGATGGACAAACTGTAACACACTATCTTTTTTAGATGGCATTGTTATTCTTTGCACATCACTACAGTACTGCAAATGCTTTTGTAATGTTTCATTGCTTGTACAGTACAGCCATGCAAGCAGCGGTAACAAAAGAACTTTTTGTTCTTATCCTTATTGTACTGTCTACCAACTAGTCCGTTAAAGTTTTTAATCCAAACATAATGATTTTTGTAGTACAGTAAATTTATAGTTGATTGTGAAGCTTTTTCTGAAATATATCTCGGATATACGTCCTCCTTTTCATCTAGTCCGAAAACGTTAATTGAAACATTATTCTGCTTTTCAAATTTTGGTATTTGATTTTCTGCCACTGGAAAGTTAATATCTTTAAAATTTAATCTAGACACATGACTGATATACCTTTCAACACGAGTAGCGTTTTTTTCTGCTGGGAATAGTGCGGAAAGAACAGCCCATTGGAAACATTTGTTATCTACGTTTTTGATGTTTATACAAACTCTTTTACTTTTTATTTTTGGTGGCAGGTCGACGTATGAACTACCTCGTAATACATTATATTTCATCGTGTGAAACAATATTCCTTTGATCATTTCAAACTTCCAATCCAACCCGAACCTAATTGACTAAATTCCTCTATTTTTTTTCCAATTTCTTGGTGTATTTCATCAGATAGTGATAACAGATCAGTCCCAAGCAAACACGTCTCGATTTTGCGTTAATATAAGGTTCTGCAATTTCCTTGTTAGTTAATTCTTCCATTATAACTAACTTTGAAAATATAACATGATATTGCACAAATAATCTGATACTTTTGTGTTTTTCGAGCTCACGTTTTACAATTGTCTGTAATAGGTGGTAAAGATTAGTTGCATTAAAATTTACTAAAACAATTTGATTATCAAACTGATAACTATTATCAAAACCTGCAAAAGCAGTCGCTATTTTATTAGGTTCTCCCATAAAGCTTCTCTTAGCTATATCACGCAATTTTAACATTATTATACTATAATGTAATATCTAATTGATAATTTTTTCACACTGCGCATGCGCTAAAAATCAATTAGAGATAAAAAATATCTCCTATAATATAATGACAGCAAATCACAAACACATGTGAGCAAGAAGCATATCAAGTTCACCCAAAACATAACTTTACCTCACACTGCGCATGCGCTAAAAATCAATTAGAGATAAAAAATATCACCTATAATATAATGACAGCAAATCTAACAAACACATGTGAGCAAGAAGCATATCAAGTTCACCCAAAATATAACTTTATCTCACACTGCGCATGCGCTAAAAATCAATTAGAGATAAAAAATATTACCTATAATATAATGACAGTAAATCTGACAAGCGCACGTGAGCAAGAGATTTATCAAATTCACCCAAAGTATAACTTATACGCTGGAAATGTAATTGGTTCGGTTATTAACATTAAAACTAGAATACCTGTTGGCAAATTAACGTCAGCGGGTTATAATATTAGTGTAAAGGGAGATAATGCCGAGAGGATTGCAATATTTAGAAAAGATTTTATTTACACGTTGTTCTGCGATGATATTCCAGAGGGACAGCGTGTATATCATTATATTATAATGGTAAAGTCACTGATGATAATATTGAAAATTTATCCTTACAAGATGAGTTTCAGCCGCACCCAGTATTTGATTTATACGAGGCTAACGATCGCGGTATTATTAGAAATAGAAAAACTAAAAAAGTTCTTAGTAATATTAGCAATATGGGATATATCAGGGTAACTGTTAGAGGAACATCAACAAATCAAGTTCGTTATCTTGGTCATAGGTTTGTTTATGAGGTGTTCAATGGATCTATACCCAATGGTCTTGTTATTAATCACATCAATAATATACAAACTGATAATCGATTGGAAAATCTGGAGATAGTAACGCAACAGGAAAATGTGAGAAAAGGAAAAAATAGTAATGGTATTAATTTTAGATGCCCAATAAAACCTGTTATTTCAAAAAACCTCGAAACGGATGAGGAGATCGAATTCAAATCGATTTCAGCTGCGGCGAAATATTATAAGATAAATCCCGCAGTCGTAAAAATTATAGCTGATGGAGGAGCAACAAAATCAACTTTTTCAAGAGAATACGATGCTAGGATTGGTTTTAGATATGATGATCAATAATATTTTGTAATTCGGTTTTAGTCAAGCAATGATGAGCAAATGCTATGATATCATCGTGATTAAATTTTAACGTTGTTACTGCACTTTCATTAATTTTATCTTTTTCTGCTTCTGTTAGTAATATTTTATGAGAATCACCTTGCATTACAATAACATCAACACTATAACCCAACAAACATTTTCTTACCGCTTCAGCTAGTTCGTTATAATTTACTATATTAACTTTTTGGTGATATTTTATCTCATCGGTCATCTTATAATAATAAATTAGATAAAAATATATTATAATAATGGACTTGATGAAACGACTCGCTGAACTCTACGAAGAAGATACTAGTGATAAGGTCGTCAGTGATAAGGTCGTCAGTGATGATGTCATACATAGTATTACATTTTCCAAAGATTTTATAGACAAATCTGTTGGTTATAGCGAGCGAAGATGATATTTTATATAACAATGAATCTGATGATGGTGAAATAGTCACTGTTGCTGACAGATCTAATTACAGCAGATCAACAACTAAACGGTATAATGTCAAGTATCACATTGCTAAGCAGCTAATTAAATTTAATTTTACCGTTGCCGAACAACAACTGTTCTGGCAGTTAATCAAACCTTTTTTAAATATCAAGATTCCAGGCCGACAGAAAAATATCAAATTCGATTTCATATTTGTCAAGATTTTTAATCTAATGACGATCTCTAACGATCGTAAGCAGTATCTAATATCATTATGTAAACCAGTAAAATGTAAATCTGTCAAACAAAAGTATGAGTTAATTTATAATAGCATTATATCATAATCTGCTTGGTTGGGATCCAACTGTTAAATTTATCACTATACCCACGCCATTTGACTAAACTTTTATCCCCTTTTTTTCTAATCACTTTCTCGATAACAAAAACATCCTGATCAGTTTTCTTTTCTGTAGTTCTTGTTCATAAAAACTACCTACAATCGGTTCCCCTGCCATATCTTTTAAAACGTACGTTACAGGTACTGTTAAAAGTACCTTATCAAAGACAAATACTTCTTCGCTCCAGTTCGGAGTAAATCCTTTTGCAAACACCTTTTTCATCAAAGAAATTCTAACTTTATCACCAACCTTAAATTTATGTCTGCGGTACATGTTTTCATTTGCTAATATTGGATTTTTAACAGCTTTTTTAGGTGTCATTTTGATGGTTCGATGTTTCGTGTTATTATATTCGCTTACGATTTGAGAAAGGTCATCGATGTACCTGTTGGTGTTTTTAGCTGTCATATGTTTGTGTATTTTCTCGTTTAGCGTGCGATTAAATCTCTCAACAACAACGCTTTTACCCTCATTTCCTGTAACATACCTTTTTATATTATTTTGTTCTAGAAACTGTTCAAACTTTTTGTTAAAAAACTCAGATCCATGATCAGTCCAGATTTTGTTTGGTTTTCTTTCTGTGCTTGTTATTATCTGCTTTAGCGCATCGGTCATTGAAGTTCCTGTCTTATCTGAAACAGGTACACTGAAAGCGTATTTGCTAAAAACATCTATAACATTAAACAAATACCTTTTTGGAGCGCCATCAGCGCCAACGTTAAACTGAGCTAGATTGGATACATCCACCAAATCTATTGCCCAGATATCATCTACACCATTAGCGACAACTTTACGTCGTTGGAACTTTTTTTTTTAGGTCTGTGTAGTTCGACTGCAAGATCATCATATACTTTATTTCCCCGATCGTGAGGTGATTGACGAGACTCTCCGAGTCCAAGTTTATATTTTGCTCCAATTATTCCCTGAACAAATTTTCTATCAAAACGTTCTCGTAGATTTGTTGGCTCATATCACGTAATTCGTCTAACATTACTTTATCACAATCTAATTTTGAGTTTTCATGATCACGATAACAGATATCATGACGTTGCTATTGCATCCACTTGATTGTAAGGCTCTTGTCCTGGCAATGGATTGTCGTTTTCATCTAGTTGTTGATGTAGCGGATTCCATGGACCAGTATACCGATGCCCTGGCAATGTCCAACCGCCTTTTGGTTTTGGTAATTTTCCAATTAGTTTATGTATATCTATACCTGACCCTATTATTTCTCTGTTGTTACAACATTGACAGTATGCGACAATTTTATTTTGCTCAATACACAAATCTCTGTCAGAATCACAGTTGCATATCATTCTATATTTTTAGTCGTCGACTAAAATAATATTAGGATAACCAGATCCTAGCGACGTCGCTGGAGATACTATCGCTGGGGACGTTTTCTTTAAAAATGTATTTTTTCTTTTTCCACAGATTGCACAAATACTTTTTAATATTATCCTGTTGTTTTTTGTTTTTTCTGTTGTTTCATTAATACCTTCTGTTTTAGTTTTACACTTGAGACAGTATGTTGACATTATTATACTTATAAGTTTAGATAAAATTAATTGCGATCTCATCATTAGCGTGAGAAGGTTGCTTATCAAACTGTAAATAAATTTTAAAAAATTAAGATTTCTGCTCATCTGTCGGATAAACATAATACAATAATATCCGCAAGCAGACGTTCCAACAGGTTGGAGTTGATTTGACGAATAATATACTTTTGTAAATTTTTTTTTCATATACTTTTTTATTACATCGCTTGGAGGAAGTCCAAACGAGTCAAAATAATTATTATTATAAACTGCTACCCAATGCGTACCAGATCCGTCATTAAAATCTTGTATATTAATAACACATGAACTTACAGCAGATGGTGATTTTATTGCTGAGAGCTCATCTTTAGAATAAACTCCGTGAAATCCAGGAACCGCTTTTAACTTATCAATGATATCAAAATTACTCAACGGGGTCGACGAGTTCCTGGTAATGTTAGACCACGTCCGATTCCTAAAAGATTTGGCAGCAGACTTCCCGCTAGTCCCGCCAAAAGTGGAGCGAACGGAATAATTCCTCCTTGTTTTGTTTGATTGCATATGCATTTGCACTTTGGTGTTGGTGATTTTGTTTTTATTACTTTCTTTTTTTTTGTTGTTGGTGATTTCTTTTTCTTTTGTGGCATTATAATATATTATTTACATAAAATTTACAATTTTTTTATTCCACTTCCACGAATGATACCATTACCTTTGACTGCTTTCTCCGTTGCGCCAGATATTGCTCCAGACGCTGCTGCTATTCCTAATGTGCCAAAGACTGGTAAAAGTTTAGGTATTATTGTACTAGTTAATACTGATAATGCCGGACCAAGAAAACCACCTTCTTTTGCCATCGCTGTCATTTGTGCAGCACTCAAATTTAAAACAAAAGTTTTTTTACGATCATACTTTTTTACTTGATTTTTTGTTAGCATTAATTTTGTTAAAACACCATCAGAAATATTAGGATTGATTTTTAATGATACCTGTTCTCGCTTTGCAGTAGCAGCTACTAATTTTTTAACTTGGCCATCAGTCAAATACACTTCTTTTACAATATACTTTGCCATTTTATATAACAACTGTAGATTAAACTTGAACTGTCATTTTACCTCCAATAGAATCTACCGTGATAAATCTATCACTAATCACTAATGCGTATACGTATAACGGCGCTACTGGAACCGCCCCAAGTGTCCAGGTAATTTCAATATCCGCTGTGCTGTCTACAGCTCGCTCGTTATGTTTACTAACATCAAAATGAAATATAGGATAAAGCGTACGAAATTCTTCTACTGATATTTGAGTTCCATCTTCAACATCTTGATATTTTTGTATTGCGTCAAGCAGGTACATGTACGGTCGAGAAATATTTTTATTAGCATCATCAGCAAAATTACACTCGATAGCTCGTTCTGGATATTGCTTTGAATTTAATCTAGCGTATATTCGTCTGACATCAGACAGAGTGATCAAATACTGCATTATTTTGTTGTTGGTTACCTCGTCGAGCTTGTTGTTGAAATACGACAAAGATATTTCTCGGCAGTTGTTCGCTTGATGTTGTTGTGACCCTCCACGTGTAGTCAGTAGTATTTGGAACCGCTGTCTGATATACCTTATGCTGCTTAAAGTAAATTCTGTTTGTATGCTTATCAAGCGTGTTATTTAGTTCTGACATTTTAGTGATTGATGGTGTTATACGTGGCATCCACAAAGAAAGTTTGTTTATGATAAACTGTACATCAGCCCCTCCAGATCTAAACAAGCAATCGTTTTGGTCTGCTCGATCTAAAATAAGAGTATGTTTTACTCCGCGAAATACTTTATCATAATCGCGACAAAAGCCGAAAATCATGCTTAGCGGAAGCATCATTGTAATTTGACGTGATCCTGCTGCAAGTTTTCTTCGCCTAGCAAAACCTTCGTTATAGCGTGGATTTCTCACATCAAGTGTGTTAAGAAAGTAAATTTAACATCGCAGTACCGTCTGCAGCTACAGCTGGTGGTGTTATATTTAGATTATTAAAAGCTGCTGTAAGAGAAACTCTTGTAGCGTTTGCATTAGCATCTGCAGCAGGTGCGACAATATCTAGTGCAGCAGCATTAGCAATGAGAAAATTTCTCACAATTACAGTATTTTCATCAGCATTAGCTCCATGTACTATAGCGCCTCTCTTTAAAAATTCTGTTGATTCAGCTATACCCCGTCCAGTATCTTTAAACCACATCATATTAGTTGCAGTTGATCTCGAGTAATCGTCGGAAAACGAAATAATATTTAAAATTGTACTTGCAACTTGTAGGTGACTCGAAATATCTTCTACAGTTTGATTAGCCAGTTGATATCTAGCACTTTTGAATAGACTCCAACCGTTATTTATAAGAGCTACTTCTGCTCCAACTGCAAATGCAGCAGGTGGATTGGCTACTGTCATAATCTGACCACGAACTTCTAACCTAACATAGCCTTATGTGGCAGTAGAAATACATCTTCGTCTCTGGTGTTAAAGGTTCTAATACCAGTTTTATTTGGTTCGTTAGAATTTTCATCAAGGTACTCAACAAACTCGAATTCTGTCACATCGTTGTCGATGTCATAAGTTTCTGTTAACTCGAGATAATTTTTAGTAGACATTTTATTTTATTAGATTATATAAAATTTTATTGCGGCATTGTTACTTTAGATATTAATTTTTGTATGATCTGCTCGCCCTTTGGTGATAATAATTTTTTTGTTGTTGTTATCATAGCTTTTTGAGTTTCTTTTGTTGGAGCGATTTCTGAGATAGCTTGTTTTATTTCAGATGCAGTCGGTGGATCTCCTTTTATTTTATTAGCTATTTTTTGTCCCACCGCAGTCCCAGCGGCAGATGCAGCCCCAGTTGCAAAAGCTTTACCCGCGTCAATAGCAATTGGTGCAACTTTACGCGCTAGTCCTGGAATATTTTTAATAACTTTAGTGAATATATTTCCAAAAAATCCTCCTACTATTTTTCTTCGATAAACTTTTTTTCTTTGTTTCATTATATTTGATGTTTCATAATTTTTACTTTTGCTCGCGTAGATGTAAATAATAAGTTACAATTTCATTACTAACATGTAACTGTTTTCCTGATTGATCTGTCAACTGCATCCTTATACTTGTTATTTGATCTTCAACGTTTAAAGGATAATATATAATATGTCGTGGAGTTATTTGCATGAGAGAACCTGGCGGGACTTCGGGTGAGAAACTGTAAATCGTTTGACCTTTGCTACCTTTTGATGTATAAGAGCCAGAAGCAGTAGAGCAATTTACTAATATTGTATTTACTTCTGTTATATTTGATGGCAGTTCACTGTCATATGTAATAGGCTGATCAAGTGCAGTGTAAGTTTTTTCAGTAAATCCTAACAGTTGTGCAATACTTCTTTCTCTTGGTTCAAGATTGATTGCTATATTTTTCAAAGTTATCCTAGTTCGCAATGTGTTATAATTTGCTGCTAATTCAAAATTATCAGCCACACCGTTAGCTTTTGTTATGAGCTCTTTGATCGTCTTGTTTAGATCTTCAATATTATAAGCTCCTTGCGGAATTTTTATTTTTTTTGTTGTAGATATTGTAGGTGTTGTAATCATAGTAAAATACATTTCATCGTTAACATCATTTTTCACGTTAGGTATAGCATTCCAGCAAGTACAAGAAATTAATCCAATTTCATATTGTTTTGCAGGATCTAGTTCTATAGGTGGAATATAATTTACTGAAAAATTTGCGCTATCTTCTGTAGACTCGCTAGAGTTTAGTAATAATGTTGTTTGCATTCCTTTAATATTATATCATTTTACAAAATTAAGTCGCCGCGATTAAGTCGCGGTGTAAAGTTTCATATTCGTCAGATGTTAATAATTCACTCGATCTTAGATGATCAAGTATGTCAATGATTTCATTATCAAGTTCAACACTAACATTCCCAGCTTCCTTTGATGATATTAATAACATTAATCTACCTATCATTTCAGTAGTTGAAGTAAATACTTTTACACCAGTTCCTGTTTTTTCTTTTCTATATTTTTCTACACGAGATTTATCGAGTTTATCAAATTTTCTTTTAAAACTCCACCCTTTACCAAAAGGTTTTGCTCTGCTATTTTCTGCTGTTTTTTTAAACGTGAGAGCAATGACACCCTTTCTCATTCTTTCATAAAGTGGAATCATATTATTAATCTCTGTAACCGTGTTTAATTCATCTTTAGCAGCAGCTCCGTCATTAAATATTACATCAAATTTATCGATTAATGCTTGATATTCTGCATCAGTCCACTTGCTTATATCATCAATACCCCTTATATTTTCTTTGTTTAAAAAATCATCATATTCACTACCTTTTATCTCATCATTTGCTCTTTTTGTAAAATAAAATCTTTGATCTCCAACTTCCATAAACTTTACAGTAAGATCACCGACTCTTTGTTGCTCCTCTCTGATATCTTTTATGTCTCCTGATAAATTTGTTATAATATTTGTTATTCCTTGCGTTGTTAACTCTGCTAATCTTCGCTCAAGTTCCAGCGGATTGTTTATCAATCGATCTGTTTCTGCTTGTCTAGCCGCAGGATCAGCTATATTTGCTGTAAGTGCCTCAATCAGTTTTCTCTTTTCTTCATCAGATCTAGTAACAAGTTTTGCAGCAGCTGCTTCCTGTTGTTCTCTAACAATTCCAACCAAACCTTTTTCCTGTAGTTGCTTAAGTTCTTCTTCTGACAGTGGTTTAGTTTCAGGTTGTTTACCTAATAATGCTTCAGTAACCGGCTTGAAAATTGTAGCTGTTGTTTCTGTAGCAGTTACTTGCCCACGTCGCGCTTCTTGTACTTTTTGCTTAAGTGATGCCTGAGATTGAGCAAGTTTTTTTAGATCTTCTATGTGTTGTCTGTATCTTGCTCGTTTGTCCATTATTATAATTATAAATTTTATAAAATTGAAACGCTTTATTGTAAGTAAGTGTTAATACAACAGCGAAACATTTTAGTTGGATCATTTGTAAGTTTATCAAATAAGAAAAAGTTAAATTTATCTTTTGTAGCATTACGGTAAAGTTCAATAAACTTATCTTTTGTCACGCCACCGCATTGCTCGCTTGCAATATTTCTAACGTCAACATATCCAGTCCTGGAAATAAAATAAAACAACCCGTATTTCGCCTAATAAACCTATCAACATTATAAAATCCTTGAGCGAGATAAACAGAATTACACTGTTTGTTACGGGATAGTGAAAATATGATCTTATTTTGTTCATCTCCATGTTGTTTAGCGGAATATCATCAAAAACTACTATCTTATGTTCATCTGCATCAAGTTGATTAACTGGAATAAGATCTTCTGGCTGCCTAATTATAAAAAAATCTTCACCAGCTTTAAGATCATCACGAAGCTTTTCATTATACTCACTTAATAACTCATACTTATCTTGCTGTGGATTGATTGTGTAAATATAAACTCTATCGTAGTTAAAATTATCACCAAGAAGCAAGTTCATAAGCAAATTTGTTTTCCCCGATCCAGTTCGCCCTAACAATAAGATAATGACAATCAGGAAGTTCATTATTATGTTTATGCTTCACTAGTCTCTCTGTATCAAAGTTTAGTATCGACGATTTTGCCATTTTGTATAATATTAAACTAGTGTTGATAATTTTATCTAGGATAGTAAATAATGAGCTACTATACAAAATTTGGAACACTATTAGAAGATTTATCCACAAAACGTTTTAAAGGTGACTTATCCAAATATGCAACTCTTGATCGGCTCAAAAATGAAATCAATAATTTACTAAATCTTACCAGCGTAGATCCAGATGAAGTTGTCATTTTCCAGACAAAGAAGGACGATTAAAGACGAGTAATGTAAAACTGTCAGATGTAGTTGTACGAAATACTGCTGCGATTGCTAATAATATCGTTACTTTTAACAATCTAGGTATATACAAGATTCTGGTAGGTCAGTTAATGATTTTGTTAAAAAGATGGTGATGTATTTAGTGGGATATTGTTATGAACAAAATAAGATTACAGATCTTGGAAACCCAACTGAGGATTGGGGATGCTGTCACTAAAAAATAATATCAATGATTGGGACGCTTTAATTACTAATGAAATCACAGCACTCAAAAATAATTTTACCAGTCACGTGAACACATTTCAAGTTTTCGCAGAAGCATAAACAAAATTAGAGATGAATTTTTTGGAAATCCATCAAATGTTGACATTACACTCGCTAATATTAACACAAAACTCAATGATATTATTAGTGGAATTCCTAATATTGTTGAGAAAACGAGTATGATTAAAATTCCTCACAAACAGATTAAAAAATATTGTGTATACTGTTGCATCTGGATCTAGTACATGGACGAGGCAAAATAATTCTATCAAATACACTGCAGAAGTTACTGGTATGTATAGATTGTCAGTGATTAGCACTGTAAATTTTAAAATATATACCACATCATCTTCATTACGTAATTTTAATAGGTCTTCTGGAACTGTAATTATATTATTACTAAAAGGTATTGAAAAAGAATTTTCAATTGAACTGGTTGATACAATTCCAGTAGTTGAAGCTGAATTATATTGGTGTTTGGAATTTGTAGCTGATTTATCATAACTATGTAAACAAATATTATAATGAAAAAAGTATAGTTGATTTTAATCATATTTCAAAAGATATTTCAGAACAGGATGTGGACGCACTAATACAATACTATAAATATTATCACAAAAACATTGGTGTGTTAAAAAATGTTACAAATACTACAGCAAGATCCTTCGAGTAATATCATATCTACCATTGTTAATGACCAGTTCCGGTATAATTTCAAGTGGGATATCGTTAAATCCCTTTTTGTTAATTATATCTGGTATTGGTGTTTCACTTACAGCGGCGTGTAAAAAAGTAGAACCAAGACTTTTGATAAAAAAGCATGGATGTTTAACATCAATTAAAACTTACAAGAAACTACTTGATCAGATCCGGTCTTACCTACGAGGAGTCAAATATAATATGGATGATTTATTACGTGAATTTCGTATTATTGACAATATGTTAACAGACATTCTACCAATGAGGGTTAGCAAGTATGAAAAAAATATCATAAAAAATATGAGTAACATAAAATTTTATCTAAACTTAAGATATAATATAACTAAAATAATATCATTTTCATTCTAATGCTAGTTTAATTTCCACCTTGTTAACTGAAACGTTCTAATGCACAGTTTAATTTTCATCCTGTTATCTTGTGGTAAAAACTCGTTTGCTGTCTTTAGAATAATTGTATTCCACACATGCGCTGTTCTAACAAATTAGTCACCTCTGTGTAAAGAGCTTATCGCATTCCAACACCTGTTGTTTTGTTTGGTTACAAAATACCTGTTTACAGGTAGTAGTAGGGGGAAAAAAAGAGGTGGGGGAGGGTGAGTCAAAACCCTGTTTTATTTTGGAAAAAAAGGGGTGGGGTGGGGGATAATTTAGGACTATAATTTATACTTGTTTGGAGGGTAAAAAAACAAAGTGAGTTGAAAACCTGGTTTTCCTCTAGGGTGAGTTGAAAACCTGGTTTATTTTTGGAAGAAAAGGGGGTGGGGTGGGGGATAATTTATACTTGTTTGGAGGTAAACAAAACAATGTGAGTGAAAACCTGGTTTTCCTATACTACTTTATCTGAGATATTTTGTCACCGTTTGACTTTTCCTTAAGATTTTTGTTGTCGAGTACCTGTGTTTAATGTCAGTTGCTTCATTGATGAAATATAAATAATACCTATGATGAAATAATAGTCCTCATCGTTACCATCAAAGTATCATCATAATCATACCGTAATCACGTTGTTGATAGTGAGTGTGAGGTTGAAGATACTGATAGAGATAAAGATGTAAAAGTGATGACAATTACTGTGACATTTCTGTGACAACGATGATGACAGTAATAACTGTTAGTTATTAATTATTATTATTAATATTATTATTATTATTATTTTTAATTATTATTTTTATTATTCAAAAAAATT
>JAEAOA010000809.1:0-18287 GCA_016746295.1 Potamilus streckersoni | reverse complement strand
AAAGCGTGGTATTTTTTCTTTAAATAACACGCATTTTCAATCAGTTTTTTGGGTTGTGCAAGAAAAACTTTTAAAAACTACTAGGGACTTAGATGGTTTCTTACCAAGCATCTGCTACGAAGAAATTGTATTTACAAATGAAAGTTTGTGAAACTAGGAATGGTCGTCAGCTGAACGGGGAGCAGTTTTTAAAGTCTCACAAGATAGTCATCATTCTTGAGTCTCTCTGGATGCATTTCTTGAACTTTTCGACTAATAGGGCTGTCTAAGTTGTCAGAGTCTTTATCTAACTTTTTAGATCTCAAGACCTGTACTCTGTCCCTATTAAACTAGACATAGGTTTGTCTTTTTTCTTTTTGCTTTACCAATCCCTGTTTATGTGCTTCATGTACCAACTCATAACCCGGCAAAATACATTCTTTGCCCAAATCATAATCAGCACTTGATTCTACTCACAGTGAATTTATCTCTCTTTTCCAATAGATACCCTCTGTAGTGCTCTCCAGTGCTCTCAGCCATTGCTCTCTTAACCTTTTTAAAATTTTCGGTTATTTTATTTCAAAGTGACGATAAAATTGATTTACATCTTATTGGTTGAAAGGTGATTTTAATATATTATATTTTTTTAACATGAAAGCTTCCCTTTTGGGTGAGGACAGCGCTTTCTTTTTTCCCATATCTAACTCTTTTCACTTAAAATACATTCAAATTGCCTTTTTTTTGCATTTCTAATTTTGCTTGCATCCATGTTTGTTCTTTTTTGCATCTATCAACATTGGAATATTTGCTCTTCACTATCTTTCTTCTTAATTTTGACTTTGAATTTATGTTTCTCTTTCCACTTTCTGAATTTCCCATTGGTCTCTCACTGTCTACTTCCTTCCAAATTGCAGTTGCATTTGTCTCTTTTTTTCTCTTACCGAGTTTGGAGTTCCGTCTTTTCCCTTTTTGAATCTGAGTTACTATTTCCATCTTTCTTGTTAATTTTCACTTCGGCTACATTCATGTTTGAGCTTGATGTTCTATACAACTCAAAACACTTGTATTAGATCGTTTCCTTTTATACCAAATCTGGACGAAAATTTTTTTAATTTTCTATTTTCAGCACAAACAAAAACCAGTTTTGAATCTGAAAATAAAATACGGCTGGCAAGCTCCAGCAGGTTGTATTCTTTAAACACTCCAAATCTTCCTGGGTCGGATTCCAAACGAAGCTCTCACCCCTTTAATTATAATATATTGTAGATAAACCCTTGTTGGCTTCTCTATGTGAAGGAATAAAAAAAATCGGGGATTAAGAATATTTCGAAATAAAACAAATTTAAATTTTTAAAGAATAACAAACTTTGAAGTTCATAATATAATTGGCAAATTCATATTCTGTATGAGCTATAAATTTGTTACAATTTTAGGATTCTATACAAAGCAACAAACAAAGCCATACCATCATGTTTTGTTAAACATAAAAAAATAATTAAATAAGCAATATTATATACTAAAAATTATAAGCGTAACATTCAGTATTAAAGTAAATCTGAAATAATCACAAAATGCTCTATTCAAGTTAAAAACAAACGAAGGTTTTCTAATTTTTTAAGTCATCGAATGTTGTTTTGCCAAAATTTCTGTTTATGTCAGTACTCCTATGATTAAATTCACTTTAATCTCAGGAAAATAGTGTAATCAAATGAGAAAATTTTTAATTCTATTTAAATTAATTCAGAACAAAGGTTTCCTCTCGATTTATGACCCTCCATTAAATAGTCCCCAAAGCTGACGTACAAAAATTCAAAGAATAAGCCCGAAAAAATTGAGGACCCTCCAATTTATCGGAATAAGGGGTGAAAACGCCTTTGCGCATGCTCAATATGAAGCTTTGAATTTACAACTAAAGACCACTGATTCCCATTCTTGTGAAAAAACTATTTTTCTCGGCAACTCCCTGATAACAGAATTCTTCAAGTTTTAAACAGGCTTTTTTATTAATTTCTTTTCAATAATGAAAACCTACTAAAACTATTTAAAGATCCCGTATTACACTTAATATTTTAAATATAGTTTCTACCCGGTAAAGTTAGCTATCTAATATTTTTATATATATTTATTGCATTTACGTCATGTTAATAATATACATATTATTGGATACAGTTATGCACCAAATTGAAGAAAAGAAGTTGTACAAAAGCCTTGTGATTGAAAATAAATAATTAAGGAACTTCCTGACTTTGTCATTGTTTTAAACCTTCTGAACTGTTATCTAAAATCAGTGTCCTGAAAGGAAATTTTCTGACGCACGCATATGCATTACATTTGGGTCCTGGGTTTGATTATAAGTATGTTAACCAAAATTATTTCTTTCCACCGTCTTTTAGTCAGTGTAATTATTTATTGCACTATTCAAATACAAACTGAGAAGAATATCTTATTAAAATTTGTCATTGTTACTTAAAGAACTCATTGGCCCCTTTGGCTAAGACGCTATTTCAGGATTATTGAAAAAGCATTCAACGACTTTCTGGATTATATGACAGAATACATAAACCCTGTAATAACTTATCAGCACTTCAATAAGGGTTTTTTATTCGGAACATTATGTACGTTTGGATTGTATACAAAATTTAAAATTTTTAAATTAATATACAATAATCTAAATTCTTACATTTTCGCTTTTGACATAGAGAAATAACTTATTTGATGATTTAAATTAAAATTGCTGGTTTCTAAACACAGATATATATATATTATATATATATATTATATATAATATATATATATTTTATTTTATATATATTAGATATATATATATATATATATATATTATATATATTATAAAGAATACAAAATCATATGGCGAATAACAACCCTTTCAAGCGTTGTACTGGATCCACCAAGGGATCACGTGTGTCAGGGATTGATTAATATTGATAATATTGATAATATTTATATAAAATATATAATAATATATATATATATATATAAAAATATAAAAATTTATATTTTATATATATCCTTGATGAGCCATTGTGTGCGTGTCCCTGTGCGTGTGCGTGTAATGCGAGACTCAAAAAGTCAGATTGAAAAATCTACCTATTTTAGTGTCACTGTTAAGATTTCGACCGGCAATAAGAGTAAGACGTGGGGTTTAATGACACCCCAAGGCAACATATCGAATTAGGTAGCACATTTCAAGGGATATGATGCGTGACTTGTATCATTAAAGCGGCTTTTCGGTTTGTGCAACAGAAGCTTGTTTTCAGATAGCGTTACTATATGTATGCAGATAAAGATAATGATGAATAGACACAAACTTTTCTTCCCTCCAAAAAAAGTAAAAGGCAAGAAAATCTTTTTTAAAACAGGATTCGTTTCTCATTGTTTATGATTAAATCGGGGAAACTATACTACGCTTTGACTGCCCCTGCCATGCAAATAAAACATTCATTACTTTTATTTAAAATCCAGCGTGAAGATTGTAAACTAGCATTTGTCACTGTTCGATAATACAAGCCATACAACTTTCATTACAAATCTTAATATTCAGACTTTGAATCTTGAAATTTTGAATAAGTCATAATTTTAACATTGCAATTTTGGAAAAGTCATACCTCTAACCTTGAAATTTAGGAAAATTAAAATTTGCAAAATATGTGTAAAAAAATTTAAATTTAACTCAAACCATTTCCAATAACTAAGGATACGAGGAAACGTTTTAATCCGTCAGCGGTTCTAGGATTTTCAATTGTTATGAGTACAAGAAGGAAAATCTTCAATTAAATTCAAATCAGGGACAAGCGTACAGTTTATATTCCTTCACTTATCAATTTGCTATCCCGAAAAGGGTAGTTTATTTGCTCTTTAATGAAATTATCACAATCCCCCATTCATAAATGTATTGCATGTTAAGTTTAGTTTGATTTTCCCATAGCGTCTGACCCATTAACAAAGATTCTGCCTAAATAATACAATTTGGAACACAGGTCTTATCTCAACCCTTAGTTTTGGACACACCCACACACACACAAACACACACACATACACAGACACACAAACACACAACACACACACATATATATATATATATTAAAATTATATTTATATATATATATATATATATATATATATATATATATATATATAATATATATATATATATATATATATATAATATACACAATATTATTCACATACAACGCAAACAAAATTACACCAAATATATATTATATAAATATATATTATATTTATATATAAAATTTAAAGAACACAAATCATATGGCGTATAACATCACTTTCAAACGCACTGGATCCAGCAAGGGATCACGTCAGGTATGTCAGGGATTGATTAAAATAGATGCAGTAAACTGACGACGAACAGTGATAAACTAGTAACTAACTAGCCTGAGCACTTTCGACTCCCAGTGAGTCTTTTTCAAAGGCATATACAAAATATATACAAAACTGACAAATATACATTATAACGTTGTTTTTTAAACTCTGCGTGGCTTTCTCTACACGAGTTAAAATTATATATGCAATGTCTCAACCAATCTTGATAGACTTGTTGTAAATACTGCAAGATATTTATGGTATCACGGTGCCAAATGCTTTTCCATAGACCGCAAAGCTAATGTTTTGCGAAATAAATATGCTTTCTATCCTACCTCAGCATGCATGTCAAACACTGTCACAGAGAAAAATGTTAGATTGTTAATTTGATAACATCGAAAATAGGTATTCCATTGCATTTAAGAGAGATAACTCTGCTGGAACTAGACAGGGGTAAGAGTTATCTAGTTACACCGGACACATTTTCAGTCATGTGTATCACATTTTAAAAAAAATCTTAAAAAATACAAAATGTGATCTAGATATGATTTAACATAATTTCTCATGTTGCAAAGAAGCTCAACTTTTTGTAAAGCCTAACAGTCTGTACAACTCTTACATAATGCACCAATCACAGCTGGTTTTGTTGTTTATTTCGGAATGCAATGTTCCCTACACCTTAAGCTCCGCCCACCTGGGGTTGTACAATTGGTACCGTTATACCTTATAATTCCCTAAAAGTCTTTGAGCCAAAGTGACATCTATTATTTTGTGTACATTTATGTAACGCAGATTATATCCCGGATATTTAATTCCATACCATATATTGTATTCTTACAGTAGTAATTAAAGGATACTAAGAAGATTTTAAAAGGTTTGAAGAAAAAACTGTCGGCTGCAAAGACTAATTCTACTAGTGCAGAGCTTTCTTTTTCTAATCTTCCTGATTTAGACCGCTAGGTTTCAATGTCATAAGGCGGCGTATCCAGTAAGATTCATTTTCCTTGCTGGTTTCGGAAATCCAGCTGTGGTTGTTAGCAATTGCAATAAGCATTATATCACTGAAAGTGTGGCCAGGGGAGGTTTTGTATATGCCTTTTTATATATGAAGTACCATGACACGACAAGAGGATTGACAACTCCTGGCGTAATCTTTTAATTTGAGATTTGTATGTTAAAAACATTTCTGAATATATCGCAGTTATTTTAAGGAAAAGTTTGTAAATAATATTAGAGATGCAAGTTTAAAAACTCATGCAATAACGTGTAAGAAATCGAACATGGAACCTTTCAGTTTCCAACTTAATTTAATTGGATTGTTTGTTGGTTGGTTTCAAATTGTTTTTATTTCAACAATTATTTCATTACATGTTATTGTAATGCAACTTTATTTACTGGATTTGACATTGTCCAGAACTTTAATTCAGTTCTGTTTGACCTGAATGGTGATTTTCTTTTATAAGCAACTAATAATAGATAACTGCTTTTAGTTTATAACTTTAATTCAAAACCAGTAAGGATTCTGGCAAACAGCTTTTATTTTTTTATTCATTTACAGATTAAAAGCCATTGGTTTAAGTAAAGGTCATACCTGGCTTACTTGTCAATTAACATGTATCAATTGCTAGATTCCAGTCTTTTCCAGAGGATTTACTCTCATCCGGGCATCAGTTTTCCGCTGTAGTTAGACTTATTACTGTTGTTTTGAGAAAGAATAGTCATACGTGTCTTAACACTTGAGACGCCCATATGTTTTATAATGTGACCAGTTTGGGGCTAATTATTTCATTTTGTTCAAATTATTTGGATTTCAATGGATTGTTTTCCCTCAAAATACAAGAATTCGAAAACAATTTTGGACAACGATATTAGTCAAAATTTAGAGAATTCAAACTCAAATAATGATGTCTTTGATTCTCCTAAAGACTCTTGACACAGCAGCACTTCCCTGGCCATTAACTTCGCCATAGCTTTCTATTTTGAATTGACATCGGGATTCAAACTCAGTTTCATAACACTAAATATTAATAGGACTTCTATTTAGTTAATATTGGATTATTTTAGTATTTGAGTCGCAAAACCATAAGTTCTTGTCTTATTTTTACCTTGTTTTTCTAAGAAAATAAATTATTTCTTAAATTTTACAAAGCTTGTTATCTTCACTCTTTCCTTGTTACTTTTGTATGAGCCTTATATATATATATATATATATATATATATATAATATATATATATATATATATATATATATATATATATATATATATATATATACATATATATATATATATATATATATATATATATATATATATATATATATATATATATATATATATATATAGTTTAAGATAAACAATACTATCATACTGGTTAGAGAAATTAAATTCGTGCTCTACAGTGAATTTGTATAAAGAATACAAATCAAATCATATGGTGTCCTTTCAAGTGCAATGGATCCGGAAGGGAATCACGTGTATCAGGGATTGATTAGGATAGATAAAACAAACTGACAAGAAACAGTGCAACACTAGTATCGTGATGCTTGAAAGTATTTGGACACTACGGGTTTTCTCTTTTATTTGTTTGTCTTGTCTATGTTTTGTGTATGTATACAGTTCGTTGTTTAGTTTATTGCTTTTATATATAGTCACATATGAAAACGGCAGATTTTTATAATGCCATTCGACACTTAATTGTGTGTCAGTACATAAGTTTTACTTGCAACAAGAATTACTAGAATTATGTAGCAAATGAATATAAATACTCAATGCATGCGTTTAAAGCATCGGAATTATCTTGTGCTGAAGGTATCTTAAATCTCAAAAGAACGTCCTTTATTGCAAATGACCAGACTATTTAAAATCTACTGTTCTCCTAATCTACTGATTTTATTATAGTCGCTAAAGCAAAGGAAAAATCTATTGTTGCTTCAGGTGGTGGGTGGTTGGGGAACTTGTATAGAGAGCGAGACAAACGTCATTGCTCAAAGAAGAAAAAAATTCCTTCATGTTAGTACTTATCTTTCTCACGAATTTTCTGTTATTTTGCTAGGTAATTTTTAAAACCAAAATTTAGTTATAATTTATGTATATGCTATTGTGCTCAAAGACATCATGTATTGATTGGTATCCAGTGGTTCTGTATTCTCAATTTTGTTATCGATGGTTAACCAGTGTGAGCCTAAAAATGGCTAAAATACAATATTATATTTCTTGTTTAAAGACAGAATGAGTTTGAAGCAAATAATAATTGAATTATCTCATGTATTAATTCTGATATTCGAAGGAGTTATGAAGTACACATTCGAACTGATTTCAAATTAATGAATATGCGAAGAATTGAAAATGTAATGTTATGATATTTCACTTTTTTTTTAAAACTGATCGCGGATTATTAGATGTAATACAGATATTAACAAACCAAGTTCTTAATTTAACCTCACCAGTGTTTACTCACATTTCTGTTTACAAATCTGTATAATGTACAAGTATTCGAATATATTTTAATGTCTATTAATTTAGAATTTTAAAACGAAAACTGAAATGCAGAGTTCAGTTTCGATAATATTCAATTATTTGTCTGTGCGTGTATGTGAATTTATGTGTGTGTATGTGTGGCAGTTATTTCGTCGTTCCATTTACTGAAAGGATAATTAAATAAAGGTATAGTGTATACACAAGGCGCATTGAAGGACGACTGGAATAATTGGGTTTCATTGTGAAAATACCTGAAATATATGCACCGAACATATAAAATATTTGAATTTGCTTGTAAGAGAAAATCTTAAATGCTAATATACTGAATATGTTGTGCTAATCATAAAAAAATACCTCTATTTTATATTTTTTACAGGTTCTCCCAATAAAAATGACGTTAAGCCTCACAACATCCAAACAACCAAACAAAAATTTCGATACAATGTACATTATAAGATTGAGCTGAATTATAATTCATGTAAATTTCGTTTATTGAAGGGGAGACTGTGGGATATGGTATAACATGTTTCCATCGATAGAGTTCATTTTATTCATTACAGTTTAAAACTGGAACAAATTTAGTTTCTCAGTTTTGAGTAAAATTCGTTTTTTAATATGGGTTTATTAGCAAAGATGTTTCGCAGTTTTCTCCCTTAGGGCGCTGGGTATGTAATGTGAAACGGCACTACTAGATACTGCAGTGATGGTGTGTCAGGTCAATTTAAGTTGACCCGATCGTCCTGTGTGTGAGTGTGTGTGCGTGTGTTTGTGTGTATGTGTGTGTGTGAGTGTGTGTTTGTGTGTGTGTGTGTGTGTGTGTGTGTGTGTGTGAGAGAGAGAGAGAGAGAGAGAGAGAGAGAGAGAGAGAGAGAGAGAGAGAGAGAGTATGTGAAAGGTAAAGAGAAGGAAATGGGTTACTTAGTATTCAAATTCAAATTTACTGGGTTACGGAGATTATTTTCAGTCCTTAGAAGATCATGGATGCTAAATACGGGATTTACAACGATTATCCGATGAAATTAAGAAATAACATCCTGGCCCAAGTTCTAGAGATCACACAGAATACCATGCACCCGTCTGGCACTTGCATGCCTAGCTTGCTTAATATTCATTGCATATGAGACATAAAAATTCCCCAACTGGTTTATGAAAATCGTGTGGGGGGTGTACTATTACATGTTAACATAATATGGACATTCCAATTTAATAATAATTATGTTAGCATAAAGTGTGCGTTATAACGCTTTGTTTGGTCTTCAATATGAGTTTTATTCAAGGGATTTTTTTCCTTACAAGTAAATTTGGCATTATAAATATGTATCCGTGTAAATCTAATTGCATGTTGTTTACTATTGTGTTAATACAAGTACTTACATTTTTTAGTACTGTATCTAAAAATATATTCTCTTAACAAGGCCCGCCAAACATTATGTCAGGGGACCGAGCTCAAATAGTAACAGGTAGATGAAATGATTAGATTTTAAGTGGTTATCTTCCCTCAAAATATTTCAAAAGAAATCAGAATTATGGACATAAAAATTCGCTTCATAGGGAATTGTTTACATATTTTCAATATATAATAATCTATAATGACCGATGTAGTAGTAGGAGGGGGCGAACCCTACAAAATTTTGCGACAAAATCGATTAAAGCCTCAGAATGCCAAATGGAGCCTTCCTACGAAATCTCATATTTTAACCAAAAAAAAATAAAGACCCCATTTTACAAATGGAGCCTTAGCGATTTGTCGTAAATACATTGTCATAACCACCCTCAAAATTGCTGCCATCTACGTCGCAAATATGTTGTCATCTCGCCCTCCCTGCTGCTGATTAATACAAATTATTTGTTAGCTTTTCACAAACAGACTAATCGATAATACTTCACCACGTAAATCAATTAAATTATTTGACTGATCGGTGAGTGTAAAATTAATTCTAGTTAGCAAATCATTTTGACATTGTAGACTGAATTAGTCGGATTTTCAACAATTAAAAATCCTGGAGGAGCTGTTGGTGCAAATGAATAAAGAATGTAACCTTGTCGGGCTTGATTTGATTGTTCCATATTAATTTGATAACTTCCTTCGATTGCATCACACGTTAAATTAAGCGCGATCACTGATGAAATATCCACATTGTTCGGTGCGATATGTCTACCGTCGCCGTCGGGAGAATTATTATGAGTAAGGATAATAGGATTTGGCTGGCTATCTTTCCATGATTGATAAATTTTATTAAATCCTTCGTCGATGGCAGTTCTGAGTTTTTTCTTTAACTCGGGGACGTTATATCCTGGAAGTTTATAATTTGGATTTTCATTTATATTTTTTTTATAATCTTGGGCGGAACTAGTTCTTGAAATCGGGGAATTTTCATCAGTGAAGAGATTAGTATTCCTCGAATTAAATATTTCCATGTCATCGATGATTTTATTACCCGCAGCGACTACACTAGTAAACTCAGCTTGTGTAAGAAGGCCAGATCTTAACGAGGGTAATAACAACAAAAAATCATTATTCATTCTATCAAGGATGTGATTTTTAATATCTACAAATGTTGGACTTGTATCATGCATTTCCAAAATTTCGTCCTCTCGTATAATATAATCATTAAAAAGTGGAATTATCCATGCATCCTCACCATATTGATCCTTATATCGATATCTTTTTGTGCAGTTTATATCCTCGAATTTTTTTTATAAGTTTTTGATGGATTTTCAGGTCCTATTTCATCAGTGAGGTAATCAGATTTTACAGGCTCGGGCGTGAAATTACCAGCATTTCTAGGTGGATCTTCGGGCCATCCTAATACTGTTCTTATTGAACTGTTATAAATATCTACAACATACCCAGGAGAGCTTATTTCAATTGTAGATGATAATGTTGGTTCATGAACTGTTATAGCAATTTTTGATTCCCTTCTAGTAATGGATTTTATTCTACGTTGTAATTCATTATTAATTTACTCAATTTGATAGGACCCAGTTGGTATTGAAACAACGTTCCAATCTGGAGTGTCATCTTTTTTATTTCTATATGCAAATACCAGAGAATTATTAGGTCTCTGACCACCAAATGGAACCGATCTGATATTAGGCCAACTATGATACACTCGTAATTTTGCCAACGCGATTTCCTTTACTGAAACAGGGGAAGGAAAATTCACACTGAATTTAGGGTTTGTTGACGATATTGATATCATGCTTGTTTTCCGCGGAGTGGTATTTTCTGCTATCCGCTGAAGTAGTGGAATCTCTTGCGACATTATTATTATTTACAATGTCTAATTTTGCAATAGATGAAAAAAACGCTAGCGTTTTTAATCGTAGTATCATAAATACGTATCATCGCGGAGAATTCGTCTTCGGTAATTATCGTATCATCAATCGATGATGACATCAACGAGGATAATTGTGAGTAACCGTTAGATACTGCTTGATGTTTTACTATATAGTCGTTAAGTTTTTCTTGAGAACAGGATGATATTTTTCTAGTAATAGCATTTGCAATTCCAGCAAATGTTGTCACCGCGGAAATAGCAATTGGGACAGCAATCGGAGCCACCATTGTTACTGAAGATAGTATAATACCAGCACCGGCCATTATACCAGATACCGAGTATACTGTAACATCAATCGCGGTAATTCTCCTGCGATACTTTTTAATTTTTATTTCATACTCATCAATGAGTGTTTTGAGTTTCGTTAAAAACTCTTTGACGGTATCATAGCGATATTGCGATGACGGAATCATATTTTAAAATCTCAAGTGGTTTCTAATTGTTAAATATTCTAATTTAGATCAGCTACAAACTCCATGTACCATACAAATCATGTCTTATTTAAATTAGGATCAGTGCTTGTTATTGTAAACCGTTTGTATTCACCCACGTCAATAGTCGTTGAAATCACGTTGTTGTATCCATATGAAGTCGATGATGATACATTAAACTGGTTCAGTGACACTATTGTTAATCGATAAATACCCTTGTTTGACACAGTGAGAGTTATTGTATTCTTTTTAGGTTCCCAATCTAATGATCCAGAGAGAACTGTGTATACCATATTTATGATATTCCTCTCATGAAGAATCTTTATTTTTTCAAGTAGCGGAAGATTGTCTGTTTTAAATTTTGTAATATCCTCGATAGATTTTTTAATATTACTAATGTTATCTCTAATAATATTAAATCCAGCATCATTAATATTTTTAATATTGGATTTAATTTCATCAAAATTGGATTTAATTTCAGCGAGAGATGGAGAGGTTACCGCTGGTGTTCCAAAAAATTTATTGATAATATTTCTACGAAGGGAAGTATACGTTGTTATATGTTTTTCAAGTTCTTCATCTAAATTTTTTAATGCATCTGTGATTGTAGAAACAAGTACACCTGGTTTGAGTTTACCATCATTTGAATATAACACTATTGTATCTTCAACGACGTCGCGTCTTCGTATTAAGACATCATCCAATGAAACATTACTAGATTTCAATTTGCCCTGTCGATCTTGAAATACAACTATTTCCCCAGGATCTACACTTGACAAATTTAATGTCTCAGCGATTTCATCTTCGATTATTTTTTTTACATTTTCTACATCGAATTTACTATCGGTTTCTCTTTTTTTTGACTCTGATAAAGGTCGTCCCCAAATATCAATCATTATACGAAAACGCTAACGTTTTTCTAAATCATAACGCTATCGTTTTTGCCATTGCCCACTAGTATATTCATTAACAACAACTTGTGGTGGTTTCCTTGGAAATCAAGAGATCTCTGCAAGGACGTTTAATACTTCACGACCGCATATCGGTGGATCATTTAACCGTTGTGATGGTAGTGTGGAATAAAAAAATGGAGATGACTTTGTTATTGTGGATACATATCGCATGAATTCTTTTGGTGGACCTAATCCATATGAATCAAAATAGACAATTCCACGTGGATCAATTGCATATGCGACCCAATGAGTTCCTTTGCCGCTGCTGTTATCAAGGTTGATAATACCCGTTTCATTTTTCATTGGTTTTGACGGTAATTGATCTCTCATGAAAACTCCTCTAAAGTTTTTTTATTGATAACGATTTTACAGCATCAATTAAATCAAAATTGGACATTGGTGAAAATCCAAGGGATTTTTCCACTAATAAGCCGTTCCTGGTATTCTTAGGCCCGTGCCCTTGTACCAGTTGTATGGGGTTCCTGGTAGTCTTAGACCCTTTCCTTTTTTATAGCCTTTCCCAGTAGCTTTTTTCAGGGCCATTCCTGCAGCAGTACCAATGGCTCCTAACGCTGCCGCCTTCGCAACCGCTGGGGCAGCCGCTGCAATCAATGCTGGAATAGCAGCTAACAGCGGAAATATACCACCTGATTTTATCATACTGGCGATTGCTGCTTTCGAAAAATCAATTTGAACTCATCGTTTGTTCTTTAGCGCATCATTGAAATGTTTTATTTGACGATCTGTCAATGATAATTTATGTGCACCACCGGACATTTGAGTGTGTTTCAACGTTATTGTGGTTCCACATTCTTTAGCAGACTTTGATTTCAATTCTTGACCTGACCATCAGTCAACTGGACATTAACAATACTATATGACATTCTATTCTACAACGTAATTTACACATTTAATTGATCTTATTGTGAAAATCCTAACTACATGTTTTCTACTGGTGCATCAATAAGTCTCAATCGTCCGCCAATTCCTTCTAACAACATTGATTTATCACTGAGAATGACAGCAACTGCTCTATAATCAGCTATACCAGCAGGGCGTTGTACCCGAGCTTGGAAGTATATATCAACAACAGATTGTCTCATCATGTCAAGATGTTCCAATGAAAAGTAATAAATCGGATAGTGTTTTTCAAAATCAATTTGCGATATTTGCAAACCAGTATCAACATTTTGATCACGACCCATACACGACAATATTCTATGATATACACGTGCCACGTTGTTGTTTTCATAATTAAGCTGTACAATCTCTGCTGGCTCTTGTTGCCCATTTATTCTCAACGAAACTTCACTTACTCCTAATTTATCAAATATCATATGACTAGATAATTGACGACCCACGCGATTTGCATCCTGTAACGCTATAAAGATATGACGTGGAGCTGAAACACCTTGTTTTGATGCTAAGTGCCATGTAAATGTGTTTTCCATATTATTCTGCTTTGTATCAGTCGTTGTTGTTAGCCAACTTAGCAATGATTTTCCACCTGTGTCCATAAACGATAGTAATTGTTGCTCTATTGTAACTGCTGGTGTCAAGACGGACATCCATAGAACCAATTTATTTAAAATGACTTTACCATCATCAACATCATTAGCACGCCAGATTGCATCATTGTCATTTTCCTTTTGCACTAACACAACCGTATCCTTTGCTCCATAGATGACTTTTCTGACATTTCTACAAAATCCGAATATGTTATGTAACGGAATTGCACATGAAAACGGTCGATGCTGTCCTTTTAATGCTCCTTTTCGTGTTGCAAATCCTAGATTGAAATTATCATTGACCTTTTTTAAAATGTCGAATTCATTGGCTGAACCTTCACGGTTTGGATTAGCATAGAGTTGTTGATCAGCTTCTGCAGTAGCTGCCGCAGTTAGTACTTTAATAAATTGATAATGGTCAGCATGATCAGAAGTATCCTTAGCAAACATCATAGACGGACCAGCCGACCTTGTATAATCATCAGAATATCTCGCAAGTCCGATTATTGTTGTTGCAATATCAACATTTTGTTCTATTGATTCAATTTCTTTTCCATCAATGATATATCTTGCACTGTTAAATAGCGCCATAATGCCATTATTTACGAAACCAACTCGGATATTTGGGTTTTCCCCATATGGTGCATCAGCTGCAACATTTGTTACAAGCTGTCCTTCTACTTCAATAAACGCCTCACACGGCAAAAAGTATCTACTTGTATCTTGAACGTGAAGTTCAACTCTCCCCCGTTGATTAGGTTCTCTTGCAGGATAGGCATAATACTGATAGTTAATTTTAGAATCATCTTTATTTACCGGTGCTGCCATATCAAACGCTGGATCAGCAATTTTTTAAATGCCATTTATACTAAAACGTTATCGTTTTTCTAAATGTAGTAATGGCTATCATTTTCTTTTTCGTCTGAAATTTTTACGATTTTCTCCAAGACCGCTTCCAGCTATCATACTTGCAATATTACTACTATCTGGTGAAGTCATTGCTAATGATGCTAGTTTTTGTTCCACTGCGTTATTTATCACTTTACTGACATTTGCAGGCATCATTGTTGTTGAAGGTAGCGGTGTTGAAACCATTTGTGGTGGTTTTTGTCCGAATCTAGATTTCACCAATGACGTTATTCTATTCTATGCGGTAGAAAAGGCCGTTCCTGCAAGATCTCCAACAGCGTTAATTCCCTTATTATGAATAACATCAATGGCTTTCATCGCTAATTGTTTAGCAACTGGAGCTACTTTTGGGGCTATTCTTGTGAATAAACCCGCTATGGTATTTCCAAGGCCGTCTCCATAGTATCCCTTATAAACAGGCAATCTTGAGTTTACCACATACACGTTTGTTGGTTTATTGTGATTATAGTGTACTATCATCTTCTTTGAAATGACTTTGTAATTTCTAAATGCAGGCATTTCAGAAATTTCAATCGCTATAATAACCACTAAATTCCCCTGAAATTTCGTCCATTAACTCATCCAAGAGTTCTCGATACGTATTAATATCAATTATCCCACCTTGGAATAATCGTCTGCAAATATCAAATGCCTCATTAGTTATTTCGACTGAGTTATTCCCAGCTCGTTTACCTCCCATAAGAACCTCAAGTCTTGATATATCATTAATGATATTACTAGGACATATATGAGAATCATGATGAGAACTTCCATAACCCTCTCCTGAAGAACTTGCTAGTTCGGAAACGTTTTGAGTTTCTGGAGCTAGTTCGGAAACGTTTTGAATTTCTGGAGATTGTCGACCTTGACCTCGACCTCGACCTCGACCTCGACCTCGACCTCGACCTTGTTGTTTTTCTTTTCGTTGTTCTTTTAGTTCTTGTTGTTCTAAACCATACCTATCAACTCCCATTTTAAAAGCTCTGTACTCCAATGTATCCTTATTTAAATTGCCGGTGATTTCTGTATTAATTTTAAATAACCAATCCACCCAGCCATCTCGTTTTATTGTGTTTTTTTATACTTGTCTTTTAAAAAATCCCTCCTGTTATAATAACGTTTGACAGCGAAGTCACCAAATGACACATAGTCTTCAGGTTTCAGCAATTAAAATTGTTTGATTTCTTCTATAGCTTCATCATTTAATTTCTCGTTAAAAGGAACAATTTTTTAACGGGGTTATCATCAGTATCAATAATGCCCATTTGTTGTATTTCTCGCTGAGTTTGTAACTCACCTGAAAGCTGTTTTATTTCCTCCTTGGTTTTTTCAGTTTCTGTAGCAATCTTTCCCAGTACATCAATAATAGGTACTGTTCCTTCTTTAGGGATGTCGCCGTATATAGCACGTTCTGTTGCAAGTTTTACATCTTTAGTGGCTTTAGTTACAGGAGCAAAAAGCTGTTCATTCCCAATAGAAAAGTCAGTCTGCGCTTGCTGTCTAAGTTGTAGTTTATCTCGCACGTTATCTCGAATTGGTATAAACTTTTTCAGTAATGCTAACCTCTCGCGGGCTAGTCTGGTAGTTAATGCTTCTGATGTCATTATTGGAAATGCTAACGTTTTTTCAATTGTGGGTTTCAATGCTTGCATTTCCAGACTCATCAATCAAACGTCTTATAGATTTCACTTTCAAAGCAATCTCGGACCGAACTTGGTACTGTTCCCCGAGTTTCTTTCTAATTGCTTCAACTATACTAAATAGCCGAATGAATAAATTAATATCATTGTTATACAAAGAAACATTAACCGCTTTTTGGATTCTTTTTATCAGTGAATACATTTTAGGTAGGACATATCTTCCATGTTTCAATTGTATATTAATTTGTTCAAATTCATTCAAAAGTCTGTCTTCATTTAAAAATTCAGAAAGTACGATTCCTTGATTTCTTAAATTTGATATTTCTGTGATGATAGATGTAATATCTTGAAATTCCATTTATTGAATATTATTAATAGTATTTTCTTATCTTTAAAATATTTTTATCGATTCTCCAACATACAAAAAAAACATATACAATGCCTGTCCCTTCCTCATTCGAGTTCCGAGGCAAGGGAGGCATACATTAAAGACTTATACAATACCCTAACCCCCCAATCGAGTTCAAGGGCGGGTTATATGGGTATTAGACGTGAAATCCAAGCGATTTCTTTACAAACATTGAACATATAACATGAAGCCTCATTTGGAAACCTCTTTCGCGCCAAACGACGTCAAAAAGGCCCAGAGGGGGGACAGCACATTCTTGGAACTCATTTAGTGCCTTCGCATTATATAAGCCAATGGGCCACAAACATAGATCCCCAATTGGAAGCTCAACGTAACAAATGCTATATTAGGTCGTCCAAGAATTGTTTTGGGGGACAGTAATTACATATAGGATGATATAAAACAATGAATGAATATTACATGAATGAGTATTACAATGCGATTAGATAGGAGATATACAATGAATGAATACTGACAATCCGATTCAATGAATGAATATTTACAATGAATGAGATTTAACAATGAATAGTATTTACAATGCGATTAAAGGTATATATACAATGCGAATTATATAGATGGTTATCTGATAGGAGGTTATATGAGGTATGATAGGACAGTACAGGACATACAAACATGAAACACGGGGCGGACCTACACCCACTTTGCAAATCAAAAGCAACCCAATAAATTAACCCTGTTTGCATTTTAAAAAATTCAACCACACCTTGTCTTTGGCGTGGTATTTTTATTTGGCATTGTGGGCTTCTTTTTAAAGCCCCAAACTTATTACGGCTCATATTATATATAAGGTGAACTAATACTGCAGTGTCAATGTGTAGGTGTGTATTTATTTTCCTAGCATTTCATAATGAATACTGTGTAGTAATTTCAATGGAAGCTAAGTATTTAAATAAAACATTAAAACAAGAAATACAACTGTTAAATAATAGCAATTTTTTTATTAATTTCTATAATATTACGATTAAATAATCGTAGTAATAATGGATTACATGACAAGATAACTCCGTAATGGGGATCCCTGTCAATTCAGGACCTGCTATTTCTTGAATCGAGAATGATATTTTTCTGAATTTTATTACACATAGCCACACTAAAAACTAAACTACATGTAGCGCATTTTACTATTTTGACCTCACTAATTTGTAATTTTAAAGTAATTTCATTTTCATACAAACGCTGTTAACGCCGTCTTTGTAATTGGGATTTTTAAAAAATCTATTAATAGAACCTTGGACCAGTTCTTGTTTAACGCGCGTTCGGTACAATACTAATT